>JBCAUI010503517.1:0-13130 GCA_038406195.1 Haplosyllis anthogorgicola | reverse complement strand
CGGTCCTAATATCTGTCGCAAATCGAGAATCCCCATTGATGGCCTATGGAGCATGCATAGAGGGCGACATCTTCTAGAGCGAAATCCCCTAGAGTGACAAAAAAATTGGGTGATTTGTAACGTCTTTTTGTGATACATAAATGGAAAACGCATCTTTCTTAGGCTCATGAGCTTTGTTTCCCTTATGAAGTTATCTAGAAGCAAAGTGATTTAGTAATGTACATACCCAACAAAGTTATGGTCCAGTTTTAAACCAGTAACACTTACCTGAAAATAGAGACAAATATACATCATTAATAAAACATTCAATTATTTTACATGTGTTCCTGTAAACTTGAGTTAACACTTGAGAATGAAATGGTTTCCAAAATGGTACTTAAGATACAGAGGGAGACTGAAGTGGATTTGAACTGATTAAGGGAGGAATTTTGACATCTGCAGAGTATCATTATAATCTACCACTTCCACACAGATATGCAAACATTCTGCTGGTTAGATGTACAGTGTAACAATTTTCAACGTCTATGATGTTGTTGTCAAACTTCACAAAAAATGTTGAAAAAATGTTGGACTGTAATCAAGGGAACCAAGGTTTACTTCTTCATGAATTGAACAAAGAGGAAGCTCATGATATCTCATTTTTTAACATGTTCAAGCTGAACGGAAAACCAAGATAAACACTGCATTTTACATGCTTGGACAATTTTTCATGCAGAATTTTGAAACTTTATTCCCTTAAACATGATGCTGATTTTCATTATTACATTCTGCTTGGAAATAAGTCTTGAAATAATTATTTAATAATTACTTCTGAACACTGGACAGTGCAGAGCACAAAGCATATCATGCATTCCATTCAGGACTGATTCACTAAAAGAGTGGGAGGGTATTATTTACACATAAACCCTGGCCTGTGTGGAGGTGTATTACTTATACATGAATCCACTGTTGGAAATTGAAGTCTATGACATGGCTTATAACACAATATTTTACTCTCAGAATCATGCTTGGAATAGAAATGGGTAAAATGTTCTTCACAGTTCCATTCTAAATCATGAGTAGTGCTCAATAAAGGAATGAAAGTGTACAGTATCTCTAGTAATTGAAAAGCCCTGTTTCTTGCTCAAGTGAAAAGTGTCATTTAAAGACATGATAAATCAACTTGAGAACAGAAAATGAAACTAATGTTAGATCTGCTTAAGGGGATCACAATAAAGTTCAAAGGAAATATAGTTCTGTATAATTACTGACAAAATGTATGTCTGCTTAACTCTTTCACTCATTCTATCTCTATTTCTCTTTCTCTTATTCTACATGTGCCTGTCTCCCCCCATTCCTTCTTTCCCCTGTATTTTGCTGTTCTCTCTGTCTCTCACTCTTGTAATGCTGACATGTTAACTGACATGTCATGATATAAACATGCTACAACAGAAAGTACTAAGTGATTCATCATAACTGAAGCTCTTTGTTGGTTGCTGATATCATTATAAAACTGGTGACAGGTTGGTGAAAGGAAAGCTGTATTGAATGTTGAAATGATTAATATGTCATAAAATACATATTCCTTAGCCATAAAATAACACTTACAACCTGACATTGTTCAAGATTGGTGGTTAGCATTTTTTAACACTTTGGAACTGTGCAACAAATAATATGAGAATGTCTTAAAAAATCATTGATTTTTGATAAACTGACCAATATCCCACATGTAATTACTTCCATATTCACAAAATATAAATGTCCAGATCCATAACATTGAAAGTTTATTATTTTCAGTCAATACATACTGATAAATATGATCAGGGTATTTCTACCACACTGAAATAGATTCATGTAGCACAATTAGTATATTCCATTCATCAGGATGTAGTGGAAAAAGAAACTTATATACAAGAATTTTGCACAAATCTGGACATCATGTTAACTGGATGTAATGTTTCAATTATAGTTGCAAGTACCTTACGAAATGATGATATGAAGTAACGTAGATAATGTGGGATTAGTGAATTTAAAAGAGCAAACTGTTGAATAGAACCGGGGCCTCTACATAACCCTGAATACAATGCTTTTACCATGATGCACTGTGAAGTGAGAATGACATGGAATCTAGTGGGATTGATACACAGACTGGTGGAGACCAGGGTCATCTGTATCAATAATACATGTACATTACAGGCTGGCACATTGCTCATGATAGCCATGATGCGACTATATTGCCTGACTTACTTCCTCAAACCATGAGAGAGTTAAATGTGGTTCATGTTTGTATGAGAGCCAGTAAAGTAAGGGAGAAGAATGGGGTATCCTTTGATGATGGAGAAAACAAAGAGTAAACAGCAACAAAATAAAAATTGACGTGTTTTCATGGAAAATGAATCTTTTTTTTGAGAAAACTGAAAATCGTTCTTGGTAAAATTCTTCCTTTCCTTAGTATTTATTTGAAAATTTATTCAAAACTGAACTCAATCACTTGTTTCTACCCTATGTAGAAAGGATGATCTACACATCTATTATTACCAAGTGAATGGAATACATCAGGGTATAATGGAACACTTGAAGTTGACATGTCATTATCTTGAAGAACAACAGTGAAGCATGTAAGACAATCAGTCAATGCATCAAGATACCTAATCGATACATCCTACTCTAATCCTTCACTGACACTACAACACTTCCTGCTTTCTTATAGTATCTCATGGCATTGTCACATGAATAGTTTCTCCCAGAAGGATGCAAATTTTGCAACATTTGCATGGATCTTTAAGACATCTCTACATTAGCAGCTTCAGTTCAACAACAATCATTATAAAACTACAGGTTTGCATTAAAAATGATCCAATGAATGAGATAAGAAATACTATCATCACTGATGACATTTGTGCAATGACAACCTTTCATTTCCAGTGTTTCCCCTTGATATCTAAATAATTAGTTCCTACCAAGAAGAATCTAGTTTGGAGTTTTCAGATACATCCAATTCCAAATCTACAGAGTATGACATATATTTGACTGCAGCCAGTACTCAGTAAGTCACTCTTATAAGATTCTGATAACAAGTAGCCTAGAATAAATAAATGATTGATTTCCATCTGAAAGGATCAAATACAAATAAGTGAAGTTCATAAACTGGAATGTTCTTAACCTACAAGAAGTGTCTGTGATCAGCTCTCTGGTCTACAAGTGTCTCTCATGGGGAGCACCCTCATGTTCCTGAAACTGATTGGTTCTTGCCTAGGAGATCAAAGGGTTTATGTCTGTAAGTTTGGCATGTAAAGTTTATAGTGTCACAGATTGAGTGACATAAGAAAGCCTTTATGAATTCGGTCTCTCAGATGTTGTAGAGTAATTTAGGAACTTAGCATTTACAGATATTTAGAAATCTGTCGGTGAGAGGTTCACGAAAGTTTCAAGTTTGAAGTTTTATATTGCAAACGTCCCTTATGCACTGCTCTTAGGATCCATAGCTTAATTTCTAAGGCAGTTTATAACTTTAACCCCTGGCAGAGAACTCAATAAAACTTGGTGTGAACCATCACCATGAGGTGATAAGACAAGCAATCCATGCAGGACTAGCTACTAATCATGTATTAACCACATTTGGTAAATAACTATTTGACATCTTGCTACGGTGAGGTTGCGAATTATTGAGACAATGTCATACCTTTCTGCCCATGTGGGAGATTGAAAAACCCGGGTGGCTTAACTCTACAGGAATCATAATAACTAACAATCACTCTGATAAAGAAACATTGCGACAAGTTATATTTGCTAATATAAGATGCATCAATGTGGTTGGTATGTGTTAAGTCAAACATTCGTGTACCAATATGGCTCAATTGAATTCACTGTGATAATATCCTGAGAATTTAATAACATTCTTCACAACTATACCCAAATTTCAATTACGAATTGGTATTTAAGAGAACATTAAGGGAACTGAGTTGAGTGCAATTAGTGCCCAGGAGGCGGAAGGATTTATTGAGGTGCAATGTGATTTGTAGAACACCGCCTCGGGTCAAATCAATTCCGCGGTGCAAAGAAGTGCGAAACATCTCATAAAGATTAGCAGCCTTTCTGCGCTCTTTTCCACCTTAAGTACAAAATTAACATTCTTAATTGTTCAAAAGATTATAAAAGATAAAGTATTTAGACCATTTGGACCCAAAGAGTTTTTATGTAGCGATATTGAACAGCGTCAAAATACAGCATAGAAATGAAAAAAAAAACCACATTTGATCTGAACTCGCCCAACCCCTATGGTCATGAGAAGAGTCCTGCATGAACAGTCCGAAACAATAACGCATCAAAAGCACAGCATGAACTTTTTGTTTCCTCTTTTCCTCTTTCCTCGTTCCGTTTTTATGCACAAACGGCCACATGTAGTGTTGTATTATTGCCCTGTCAACCATGTCACTTACTATACTAGAGAGGTGATACATGGACCACGGTGGTACAGCTCGAGAAGCTGTAAATATTTAATGCGCATTATTCTCTAACAGGATAACTCACTGAGCTGTACGAGACAACAGCTCCACATCCATACGGTACAGGACTGAGGAAGATGGTCGCACTTGAGTAGTACAGTTGACGAAAACTGCATTGGTTTAAGAACACATCAGAACACAAAATATACAATAGATGATGGCCCGTCAGGTGCTGCACCCTCACGCCCGAGAAAGAAAGCTCAATAAGCTTATTGTAGGGAAAGTCCAACATTTCATCACAATAATCAAACGTTTGATGGACCCACTGTAACCATTTTACGGACTTGGGATGTCCCTTTCACTTGGTTTTGAACTGGTATTTAATAATACAACATAAAAACATTGGTTCTCACCGAAGTTTGATGTGTCATCTCCTTTGTGCGTGTCCAAATTTTGCACCTTTCACAGACACAACACTCTTTCCCCTGTCAGAATATTCCACAAATATTCTTTCAATATACACGCGTTATGAGTATAGACCTATGATTACGAAAAAGTGAGAGTATACAAAATCCTTCAGTTTGTACACATATCCGCTAGGAAAACATAACAACTACATAACTGTTACGAGTATTCCTGGCGTGACGATAACTCAACGTGGAAAGCGTCAAAACACGAGAAAAAAACGTGATTTAGGGCTTGTAACTTTTATTTATTTCATCAACCGAATAGTCGTAGCCCATGATTGCACTCATGCCTTATATGTTCTTTTCCTCTGCGGAAAATGTTTGATTGATCTGGACGGATAACTATTTCGAGTACTGTGGCCTTGAAGCCGGAACATTTTGGTATCTGCATACATCTTGAACACATACACAGACTTGCAAATGACAATACACTAAAAACTTTGCTCTTGCATGAGGAAAATTTGGTGTGATAAAAAAGTGAATTGCTTGATCTAGACCAGTAAGAACGGAAAAAAGCGCATATGATAGCGCAATGATAGCTAGTAAAGGCTACACACTAAATGCATATGGTTCGGACAACTGACTATCCGAGCACAGGCTAATCAAATTCAATAATCTTCTGAATGATCTACTTAATTTCGAAAAATGATAATGAGGATATCAGTAGGTTACATAAGTGTCACTTATGAAGCGCGATTTTACAGCTAAAATTATGTGATGATGCGCTGAACTGAAATGATAAAGCATAGAAGTTTTCTGCGGTCCTACAACTGTAGCAGCACCTCATGGGTTAGTCTATGGATATCTTCCGTCTGCTAGCTAACCATGTAATTAGTCTGGAATAGGTTGCTTTTAGTGAGGTGAAGGTCACATCTGACTAGACTGAAGAGCTGGGGAACCAGGCAGTAACATGTGCAGCCTCATTTTCACTGTGTTTACAGTCAGCAGTAGTGACTGGTTAGATGGCACCTGTCACTAGTCCTTCTTTCAATGGGATCATGTCAAACGAAAGATGACGTCACTAGTGCTACTCACGGGTAATTAATACAAGCCACACTTTATGCCTAAACTTCAAATGTGATGTAAGTGTTTTGAATTCCCAGATTGGGTCTATGTTTAAGGATGAGTTCACAGTTTGACGTATGATTATATTTTTCAAATGACATTGCCTTAGACCACGGCTAATTAAACACTTGTGCGGACGCTATGGTTTTTTTTACATTTTTGTTGGACCAGGGTCTATTTGTGGGGCCACTAATTACCCTGTTTTGGACTTCGTGTGACCATCCCCATGGCTTTGAAATCCAGCGTGGATCTCTCGCCTGCACTCTCACTTGCTATGTTTTCAAAATTTGAAGCCGACTAGTCGACTGTCTGAAGTAAAAATACAAGCCCTAGCTTAACATTGAGCAAGCTTCATTATGTGTGATTACACTATCAGGGTTCTATACGATATCCCTCTCAATGGAGTATTATCAGATTACAAACGAGAGACGAAAAACTTGTTTTAGAAAGTGGAAAATATCTACATACAAGATTAAAGATTAAAGATTCATGAAGCTCTTAGACCATGGGACTCTTTTATTTCATGGACGAAAGTAAAGTTATGAAACTCCCCAAACTACATGTAGGACAAGAGAATTTTTTGTAGTTTTGGAACAATATAGTCTGATGCTGTGCTTAAACTTTTGTTTGTATCAATACCAGTACATAGAATTTAATTATTTCAAAACGTTTCAAAATGAATACAACACATTTGGCTTTGGTAAGACTCTGCTGAAAGTTACTGTTACAAAAAACAATTGTTTGGTGTTATATAACCATTTAATGTAATATGCACCGTAGCTCTTCACACGTTGTTTAATGGATGTCAGCGTCTTTTGTATTCCCATGGAAACAGAAGTCAGGTGCTGCCACAATTGTGAGGTGACAGAAATTTACTACACTTTACCATTTCAATCCAGCACACCATCACATAATTTAGCCATAAAATTTTGCTTGGTAAGTAACATTCTGTACCCTACTGACATCTCTGACGTTTGACGCTGTGTTTGAGTTTGGAAATGATAAGACCCTTCATTTCGTGACCTAATTTACAGTATAAAAATGTGTTCATTATAAGCGTTCAAACTCTAACGGTCATGCTAACGGTTATGTACCATCAGTAAAATCTGAAATTACATTATGTGCTGTGAAAACGTGTTGCTCCACCACACTGTCGGATCTGTTGGATATAAACAAACTCTCGCAAATATTGTCCCTTCACAAAACGAAAACAGTGTGGCAATAAACAGGTGGTAACAGTATCTTATTCAATTACACGGTATGTTTTCGTTCTGAGTTGTGTAATGTCTCGTCTGGAATAACTTTCTGTCGTCAGTATACTTCATCCTCATGACTGTCATATTTGAGTTTTCTTTTCCCAGATTTTCACATTGTCTTTTTTGACTTTTTGACCACTTGTTTCTGTATGTCTCTTTGTCTTTGTCTGTTCAGTCTGTCAGTCAGTCTGTCTATCTGTCTGTTGTCTGTCTATCTGTCTGTCTGTCTGTCTGTCTGTCTCTCTCTCTCTCTCTCTCTCTCTCTCTCTCCCCTGTGTGTGTATATGTGTCTCTGTCTGTCTGTTTATCTGTCTATCTTCCTCTGTCTCTAATCCCGTGATTCCTGTCTGCACCTTTTCCTATTTCATTATATAGCACCTACGCTTATTAACCATCTATGTTATCCCTTGTATGTAAACAGCCAAATTATCTCTCACTGCTGTAATATGTCCCTGGACACAGTAATATACTGAAGGTAATATACATAACAAGCTCCGAGTATCCAGACAGTAGTAACTATTTGTGTGTCAATTGCCTCTGCATTGATGTATTAGCCTAGCAGAATTAGTATCATTACATTGCTGTTGTAACATAAAGACATCAACTGGTGAGTTTCCAGGCAATGTTTAATAACTAATTACAAACTTACACAGTAGGTAATTTTTTTATCATATGCTGCAAAGTACAGAGCAAATTTTATTTTCATAAAATGGGACCCTTCTGGAACATAAATTTTATTTCTTCAGTTTAAACTTTTTTTGCGGACATGGGAGGAAGACATTTTTGTGCATTTTGGAACTGTGCAGTTTCACACTGAATTCCTATGAATTTTGAAACGTTCCAAAAGTGATAGGAATGTCATCCTCTGAATTGTCAGGAGCTGGAATGCATGTTTGTCTATTGTATATATTTGGCAAAGTATCTTACCTTTTCATTGTCAGGATCCATTATAAAACAATCTGATTGAAGAAAATGACGGACAAGAGTTTTTATACACGCACCTCATATTTCCATCAAATTGCAGTCAAATATAACATTTAACATAGCCATTAACTTTTAACGCCTTTTCCTTATTCTTTACTCAGACTGTTCACTTGACTTCATGCATCTATTATTTTTCAAACTGCCTGATGTTTTCAACCAGGATTAATTGTTTAACGTCAAGAAGAATTAAAGTCGGATTGTTTCAATACAAAACGTTACATCACAGATCGGACGATACGGCACAGCTGTTCAGTGCTCAGCTTCTTCCACCTGAATACACATAGACTTCTCTCAAATTCAGAAAAAGAAAACCGCATCCAAAGAAACCTTCTTTTACTACCCTCTCCAGAGTTCTCTCAAATTTGGAAAGAGAAGCCGTAGCCGAAGAAACCTTGTTTAACTACCTTCTCTTTGGTACTATTCAATAGTATTTTTCAATTTTAATAATATTTTTCAAGTTTATTGTAAATTTGAAATCCATTTTTAGGAATCTTTTTTCAAGAAATCTCTCCTTTAAAATTCAGGAAAAGAAATCCGTAGTCAAAGAAACCTTTTTTACTACCTTCCCTTTGGTATTATTGAATTATGATTCTGAAATCCTCTGTAAATGTAAAATCCATTGTTCAGGAATCTTGAGAAAATTATCAGAAGTTTTTCGTTGAAACTTATTTTGGATCAGATTATTTTCAAGGTCTTTTGCAACATCCTAGAATGAAACTTCTGTAACGTATTATTTGGTTCCAACAGAAAGCCATGAGATGATGCGTTATTTTATAATCTGAGAAAGCTTTAATACTGACGTGCAATAAATCTCTATTTTTATATTGACATTTTGCAGCTTCAAATCCTTAATATTATGAACAATAAATTATCAGTAAAGTAGTGAGGTTAAGCACCACACAAAAGTTCTTCATTCTCATTGAAAACTTGTTCAGCACAATGTTCTCTCATTTTTACTTTGCAGGAAGATGTTTTCCTTCTTAATTCTTTTCTTTATGCAACTTTTAAAGTTTCTCTGAATAGAAGAATGCAGTCCTTGAAATTACTATTCAATTCAATTGTTGCGCTACGCTAAACTGTTAATAGAAACTAGACCTTCCGGATAATAGCACTACGGAGTAGGAACAGGCGGTCTTCACAACAAACACGCCATGTAGCTACAAAATGTTTAAGTAACAGACAAAGAATCAAAACGGGCCAACAAAATCAATGTTGACAGTTGTCCCATGAAAATGTCCCAATCAATACTAGCTGTTTACCCGCCTGTGTCTGGGTGTTTACACTCTACAAGAGTTGTGCACAGATTAATGTGGATTACAGCTGATTGTACAAATACTCAGAATCGTGACGGTTACACAGAGATTACACTGATTACACAGAGTCTGAACAGACACTAAATATTGGAATAACTCTCTTCAAACATGCAGAGAAGAAAAGGATGTGACTACAAATGTTGTAAAATGATGAGGTCTATCATCATTCTTTCCAAAGAGACAGACAGACAAAATTCAATGACGTCCAAGTTCTCCACAGAAGAGAGGTGTGAGTGATTTATACAATTTCACTTTTGCAGCAGGAAACTTGGTACGACGAGCATGTTTCTCGTTGCTTCCCGACAGGGATATCAACACGGAGAAACGATTCTACAACTGTGTTCTCTGTCTATCTGCCCATTCTGGTTCCCACTGTCTGGTTTTCTAATGGAGACAACAAACATGAGACACATAAGCAACCTGTCTCTTTTGCTGTGTCATGTCCAGATTTCAATCATTCCAGGATGTATACAAGACAATCTGGGAACAATAGAAAATTATATTGTCCTGTTGCTCAAGTGAAAAACAGCATGATATTTTATTGTCCACAGAATACAATACATCCTATTAGGAAGAATAGAATTTTACTGTGTGTGCTTTATTCGGACAGAAGTCTCTATTTTTTTTTCAAAGTAAAGAAAAGCTTGAATGACAGTTTTGTTTTTCAATCCTGAACTGTTTGGAATCGATCATGTGTTTATTACATTTATATAGCGCCTTTTGGGCCTTGTGAGTTTTCGACATCGTTTTCCAAAAGCGACAGTGCACAATTTTACATTTCTTCTGCTCAGACAACCTATTCATACTGTGTCATTCCATTTGTGAGGAGGCAACCCCTCTAAGATAAACTCCCCGGAGAGCATACAGATTGGCCTCCTCATAAGGGGCACAGCCTCTTTTCATTCAGCCCTTCATAACAGCACTCATTAGCACACTCCTTCTTGACAGATAGAAGTATGGTGGTTGGACATGTCTACACATGTTCTTTTTTGTGTACCAGTCATGACAGCACATACCTCAGCCTTTTTATGAGTTATGGAGGACTCTAGGAACCTCTTGCTGTTCATACAACATAAGCCACAGTGAAACATGGCAGGTGCAAATCACATCTTTAGAAACTACCACAGGGTGTCTCAGATGGTCACCCATCCCAAACATGGCATCAGATTTCAAACAATGTAAATTCTGTGATTCCACAAGACAGAGGTTTGATGGAAAATCTCATCTTCCGACGCATTACACAATCGAAAGCGAAATTACGCAATAAAGAAGAAGACTTAAGCAGCACGATGTAAGGGACACGTATCCATGGTGATGTTAGGTGTAATGTAACTATTGCGTGTTACTAGGCAGACAGGTCGCCATGGCAATCACTGAGTCTGTTGCTAGGGCTTCATGTTACTTAGAAAAGGTCAATTGAAACTGATTTACTTTCAATTTCTATTTTGTAACAGAGTTTTAAAGGATGAATTTGAGTTCGCAGAGGTTAAGGCTTTTTGTGTCTATTTTCACAGTGCATTATGTGATCTGTTTTGGAAGAACAATTTCTAACCTAAAGTCACGTTCATAAACAGAAATATATTGAGATGATTACATCAAAGAAAAGGGAAATTTCATAAATAAGTTTTGGAAGAATGTAATCAAAGTTAAGTATATTTGAGGTTAAAGCTTTACAACTTCAAGTGATGGATCAGTGGACACACTGTGTTAGAAAATTATCCAAACAGAGGACTGATCTCAGACAAATGCACTTAAGAATAGAATCTCATCAAATTAGGGTGTAGCCTGTGTTAATTGTCGTTGCATGTGTGTTTTTTTCCGTTCTTATTGGTCAAGATCTAGCAAATCACTTTTTCTTCACACAAAATTTTCATTATGCAAGAGGTGATGTTGTTAGCGTGTTGTCATTTGCATTTCTGTGTATGTATTCAAGATGAATACAGATACCAAAATCCTCCAGCATGAAGGCCACAGTACTCAAAATAGTTATCCACCTGGATCAATCAGAAATTTTCCGCAGCGGAAAAGAGCGTATAACGGAAAAAGAAAACTTTTGAAAGGATCAGAATGGACAAAAAGTTTAAAGTTGAAATAATCTAATGTATAATGTTCTTTTGTTCAAATCTGGATAACACATAACCTTCAATTTGGCAAACTCCATTTTAAACGAAACGGCAAAACGAATTTCACACCTTGAATCCTGAGGGCGATAATACACACAAATCAGCCGTTAGATCAACGCCTGAGCATAATAGATCCTCTCAGCAATCTGCGGTGTGTAAGAGCCTCCGCTCATGTGTGCACCGTCCGCCGGGTCTCGTTCATTCAGATCCGATCATGCTTAAGCTGCAGTTCAATTCTTCACAGCTGCATAATGTAGCAGCATAGCATTCACGGTTCGAACTGTATATTAATCTCCTACTTTTATTCTATTTTCTTGATGTACAAGACAAAATTAGGAAAATGTATTTTCTACATATTAGGATCTTCTGGGTTTCAATACTATAGTACAGCCACTGTAGCAACATTTACATTACAGGGGAAGAGTTTCTCCCTCAATCTAAGATTAAAATCAGTGAGAACATGCGCACATGTGGCGTGTTTATCTCACGATTAAACTCACACGTTTTACGTTTATTATGAAAGTATGGATGTTATCACCCACTTGAATGGAAATGCAAAATTACCGGATTTTATTGATGGAACATCTCCTGAAATTTCTATCATTTTGGAAACGAAGGGAACAAAGGAGAGAACGAAAGAATTTCACACTGTGTTTTTGATGCGATATTGTCACAAGATGAAATGTTTAAGATTTTAAAACAGAAGAAATGGTTGTTCTCATCTTGAGAATAATGCATCTTTTTGCTCCAGTGCACGGAACTTTTTGTCCAGTCCGGTTTTCATCTATGTTTATCTGTTATGGTCAATTCACGATTTTGATGTAATTTGATACAAATTTGTTTGAATTATAGTTTTTGTAACTCAGCTAATTAATTTTGGAACAATGTCAATCTCGTTCTGCGATCACAACACAGTGTTTCCCTTTGTCTGTTGCCAAGACAAACTAACATTCTGTTCTTTGAGTTTCTTCTGAAACAGGACTCCTTGCCAAGCAGCCCTGTAGATTGGCATGGGATGCCCTATCGATTTGGCTCTTGTTTTGTGAAGTGTTGTCTCTTTGAAGAGTTCTTAACAGTAATGATGTTCCCTTTGTAGCTAAAAGTGTTTTATGGCTTCCGTTTTGGAACTGACTCTATCAGGAGTGTCGCCTTTACTTACTATCATCGCTTTTGCGTTATCATACCCCACTGCATCAGGTGGTGTTTTCAGTCTTGTCTGTCTCTCTCTCTGTTTTTTATTCAGTCTGTCTGTACGTCGGGTTTTGGACTTTTAAACTGCTTGTTCTAGAAATTTAATTTTTTACACGGCAGTACATCTTGATATTATTATCAGGTCAAATTAAAGGTCTCATCATTAAAATTTCTTAATTCATTTTGCATTTACTGGGCAATACACAGGGTCAAGATCAAAATATAGACAAATGTTACCTTGTAACATGTTACTTTAAAAATTTGTTTAAGGAGTGTTTAATAATTTTATGATATAGTCACAACTTTA
>JBCAUI010503506.1:0-13130 GCA_038406195.1 Haplosyllis anthogorgicola | reverse complement strand
GACTGTATGTATATAGCAATAAAAAGGACTTGTGATCCAAATGGAGAAAGAACCAGTGAACTCTTGTTGTGATGTCTTGTATTAGAATATAGCGGTAGCATCATAGATAAAAAGAGGTTTGGTATCTTCACTGGTGTAAGACCCTTGATGATCCATGAAACGTGTAAGTGCGAGCGAGTACATGACTTTCCCCAAGTCAAGCGCACACGTAGCCCACGACGTTGAGTGCTTGCAACAGCAGCGACCCTCAGGCGAGTTCCCTCGGTACCTGCACATAATCACAGGGGGCACGCCCACATCAAACAGGTCGATGTACAAGAAATGAGTGGCAGTGATGGTGAAATATGAAGCTACAGATTAAAGTGCTTTCAATCATCATTTTGCCTATAAACAACAAATCATTGTAATGGATATTCCATGTACATACCGACTTCTATCGGAATAAATCCCATGGCTTGCCTTTTACAAAATTAATAATTTTATCTTTATGTTTCCTGTCTGTTGTTTCATCCGCATATTTCTACATTACAGTTGTGGCTACAGCTTCCACGGTTTTTTTCTATGACGTAGGTGGTTTTTATCTTGGTTTTAAATAATACTTTTTAGGACTGTTAAAATTAAAGAATAGCGTAAAGGTACCAATAATGTGGTACTTTTTGTAATAGGTGAAAATATATTCATATTTGCATTACAAAGTATCTGTATTTTGGAACCTTGCGTGCCCTAATATCAAGTGTCTGAATTCATAGAGAGTTTTGGAAACTGTTTCAGTCTGCAAGCTATCGAATAGGCCCACCATACAATATTTTTCTTTTTCTTTACCTTGCAGTGCACACCATAAATTATTTATATGATGTAATAACATGAAATAATAGAAATGGTAAAATTTATTTATGGAGGAGCATTTGTTTACGTTTCATTGCATTCCTTTAGTTTCAAAAGCAATAACCTTGTCATACCAAGGACTATTCAGTATGTGATAGCACTATAAAAGTTTGATGTTTGTGGAAACAATTTCCAGTGACTAGTAATTTGTGAGTTATAATGTCCCAATTATTCTAATAATTATACTTAAATAACGGACATCAAATAAGCTCCTCTATTTCCTTCCCTTTTCGACACAGGAGATCCGTGCCTAAATAGTGAAGTTTCTAATGTTCATCAATCCATTTGTTTATGGTTTGTTCCTCCTATATTGTTTACTTACAATACAAAGCTCTAATGGACAACTCATGTAAGTTTGGTACTATTGTTCGTAATATCAAAGCATCAAAGCACAGAATGGAGTGGTAATTCCTCCATGAATTTGCTTTTGTGGTTTCACGAAAAAATCTCTTGATTTTCAAAGTGTAGAAATTCGTACGTAAATATGAATTAAAACCTGTCCGTATGTTTTTATGTAGAAATAAAAAAAGAGCAGTTATGCATATCAAATTGACAAAAACACTTATACACATGGGTATCGTCGACAATGGAGCGAGAAGTTGCAAAGTTAAGTCAATTACATTCGATTGATAATTAGAAGATTCCAGATACCGTTAATAGATAAAAAAATAACACACAGACCTAACGTGGGAAATTGTAATATTGCCCGTATCTACTAATTTGCGCAAATCCTGCGAATTTTCAATCAAATGCCATTGGTTTGAGGGTTTCGCTGTTGTGTCACCGAGATTTGCCAAGTATCGTTCATCGCGAATTGTTCAGTCAGTGGTCATAATCAACATACCGGTTCAACGTTAAAATTCATGTGCGTTTTCGTTTTTGTATCTTAAAAGTTGGCGCTAGATATCAGACCGTAAGTTACTGCTTGGCTGAAAGTTTATGAACACAAACACTTTTGCACAAATTCTTTAATAATAAAAATCCATCAACAGAAAGGCAAATTGCTGGAGAAATTATTTGATGTCTCTCTTTCAGAAGTGGAAATTGGATACATTTTACCGTTGAAGCCTCTGAAAGCCTCTAACTTTGATTGCTTCTCCATTTGGCTGTCAGTTCCAAAACATCAAGTACCCATTAGGTTCTGTTTACTCTGTGCATCTTTTAACAGCAAGTAGTCTGTCTAAATGCTGCTTTGAAAGTTGCGCAGCCATCACGATTTCACGAGATAAAATAACCATTCTAAATTTTTCGATTTCATTTTGCCTAACAAATTCGAGAATTTTTTCCAATCGAGCATTGTTAGCAACATGCATGATGTTAGTGACCAAAAAGGACTTTGGTAAGGTTTTTGACTAAATCTTCACTAGCAAAATGCGTGTTTCAGAAATGTAAATATCACGCATTATTGTCCCAGAATTAGTTTTTGTTTCTAGTTTTCTTTGTTGTGATCACTGTTTCTGGGCAATACATCTTACTTGGAATGTTGTATTTGTGGTTCCCACTTAATAAAGTAGTAGATAATTGGAAACAAAACTTTTCAAAGTTTTATTGTTTGTACGTAAAAAAGGTAAATCGTCCCATGGACCATATCTCCGTAACCTCCAGAAACGGCTTGTTCGGTTCCAAAGGAATTTTACAAATAGTGAGAATAGTTCCTTTCAATCAGCATAATTCATCGTGGATATCCGCAAAAGCACAAACCAGAAAAACTAACGTATTAGTGGAAGACGGTAGTTAAAGGTCAGGATAATTATTTGTTCAGAGAGGGCTTTAGTCTATCTAAATGAAAATAGACCTCTGTTATTGAATGATACGGTTGAAGAATCTCTCGGAGTCTCCAGAGGAATCATTCTTAATGTATCCTAAAGTTTTTTTAATCGCAATCTTAAAAAAAAGAATATTGTGATCCATTGCTATAATTACTATGTTGAAGAACTTGTCTATAAGCTCACGTAATTGATTTACAAAACCAGCAAATCTTGACCCATAGCTAGATTTCTGTTAGTTGTTTCTATCTGTTGCTTGGATAGGCTGTTAAGTTTGTTGTACTCATACTATACTTGTAGTTGTCAAACTATTTGGCACGTTTGTGCAAGCACAACGGTACAATTATTTTGACTTGACATTATTGTTTAAAACCTACCCCAAAAAAATTTTGACCGTTTAAAAGAAATCTGGACTTTGAAAGTCTTGTTTACTGTGTACAGTTTTTAAGGCATACGAAGCATCTATCTGTTTTTTTACTGGTGAAAGGATGCACGGCATGTAATGGGTACTTGATGTTTAGGAATTGACAGGTAAATGGAAGATGCAATCAAATTGAGACACCCATGTGAGACCCTTGCAATACAAACATCTCGATTCTCATGTCCTTGAAAGAAGTAAATTGACCACTCCGAACTTTATGAAAGTATCCTTATTCAATCTGACTGTTTTTTGCAGAGCCTATATTTGAATGTAATATGACTGGACAAATTTATTTGTTCATTGCTAGCTTCAAGATTCCTCTAAAAAGTATCCGTGGAATACCATTACAAACTATAACTCCCGTTACATATTTAATGGTGAGATATGGAATGACTGTGCCACGTCAGTGAAATATCTCATTATGTCTTCAAATAGAGTGGACGGCAATCTGAAAACGGCAAATTTACATTAAAGGTGTTCGTAAGCACTTCAGCCGCAAGCAGCACTGAGTAAGTGCGTTAGGCGAGAACACATTTATTCCGCCTGCCTCTAAAAAAGGTATGCTGGTTGAAAATATACATACTCAGCCAATTATTAAGCTCCAATATTAATTGCAATCATACAATTATACCCTAACTATTTGCAAGAAGACAGCACGCTTATAAAACAGCAATAGTAGATCTAAAGTTACAATTTTGTTCATGTACTGAACAATGTATGCATAGTATAAATAACTAATCAATTATGGACACGAAGATCAAAGTCCGAAGACTCAAAACAAAGATAACCCCCACACACACATACACACACACACACACACACACCCTCCCCGCCCCCCGGAATGGGGAAAATGCATTTCTGGCCATTTCAGACCATTACAGGAAAAAGTTGGGAAGGCATGAGGGTCAGAGCTCTATCAGGACGCCTCGTTGGCGCTTGATTTATGATAGAAATGGTCAAGGCCAATTTGGGAATAATCCTTGGTCTTGCTCGTCCAACATTGTCAGAAAGCGTTTTTGTCTCGCCTCGTTTAATGAGGATATATGGACTACAAAAACACCACATTCTAACACATAATTTGGTCAATTGTTTTAAAGTGAATGCAGAATTTGTAATTTTTTTTATTTATTTTTGTTTGCCTAATTAGGCAAATTTGGCACTGTCACCAACCTTAATCGATTAAAATTTGTATGACATAACAGTGACTCGTAAGGAAAGCGAGTATTTAAATGCTGCCATATCAGGAAAGGAGTGTGTATTATGTATGTGACCTGTCTAGCGTTACACTTTTAATTAAAGCAGAAGCCAGTGAGAGGTTTTTGATTAAAATTGCTGCATTACATCAGCACATAACATCCTCTGCACCAACACAAATTTTAACCACATCAAAATTTTTGAAGCAAAAATTGTAAGCAAAATTCACCCTCGTTTCCTGGGCAGGTGTTTTAAATGGACAAATTACCATCAAATAACCAACAGACAAATGAAATAAACATTACCTTTTGTTGCGTGCAGGTAGCAGTTAACGGTAGAAAAAAACTATAGAAAAATATTCAAAGGAAAAGCTTTTCATTATTTATTTTCCAACTTCATATATGACCGCATTGTTAATCAGCATAACATTTTCACTGATGAGATTGAACCCAATTAGATGATGGAAATAATAAGTAATAACAAGGGTATCTGTATGATAATGTGATGCTAATAAGTAATATACAACAATGTCAGTAGTTTTTATGTGTTATTTATTCATCGAAAAAGAACGAAAGGTTTCTTTAGAAAGAAAGTGAAAGCTCAACAGAATGGCATCCGTAAAATAAGAATGGCACTTCCCAAGTACTTAATACCGCATTTCATTTTCATGGATTATGTAATACAACAGCAGTTTCCGCGATCAAAATGGATATTATACGCTAAAAGTGCTAGAATATCTGTGTTTCCACAAAAACAATACCACTGTTAAGTCGCAGCTTAAATTTTTTCAATACATGCGTTACTAGTTCATCCTTCTTTTGGCTAATTCCGAATTGTCTCCAACGTGCGACACATTATATTGCGAACCCTGTCATGTAATGGATAGCGTGCAGTCCTCCTGTACCGGTGGTCCAGGATTTATTCTTAAACAGGATAGAGGCATTGGGCAGTATCTCAGTATATCACAACTTAGCCATACAAGGGTGTAAAATCGGTACCTTGTGAATGTGGAGAGGGTATAGATTTGTATGCAATGTGGGCGATGTAAACCGACATGATTTGTCATCAAGGTGATGGCTCACATCAAGGTTGGGTGAAGTCAGTTGTCAACTACTGCAGAAAACCTGGCTGTTCTTGTAGTGGTGTATACATTTAACTTTACATCATGTGGCTCAGAGGATGAAACTCTCGTCCAATCTAGCCCAAGTTACGATTTTCTTGCGACGGAATGTTGATTTGTTCCGTGTATTCTTATTGCTTATCCTTGCCTGCTGTTTTGAAGAAACACTTCTTAATAATTGTATTTTATAATTGAAAAAAAAAGAATCATTGAAAACACAAGAATACTGAGTGATTCTATTCACATGATTATAACACAATGTGCAATCATATTGTCCAAAAGTTTGTTTTTTGGGGGTTTTTTGAAAAGTTTTTTGTTGGACAAGGGTCCATTTGTGGGGCCACTGATTACCCCTGTTTGGACTTTGTGTGACCGTCCCCATGGGTTTTAAATCCAGGATGGATCTCTCGCCTGCACTCTTACTTGCTTGCGTGCGGTGATCCTGAGGGTCATATCTGGTGCGACACCTGCCTTTTCTATTGTCCAAAAGTTGATTCCACTCATTTCAGCATTTTTAGGGACCAATATTTTGGTTTGTCTTGAAATAACTGTCTTTAGTTCCAACATGATTAGGCGGGTACCGCAATTTTATAAAGACTATATACCTTATTTTATTACGCATGAGGAAAAGATTTATGTTCGGTTATTTGGAAAATTGAGGTGCACTGAATCCAGGTTGATGCATTACTGTACTAAGTTTTCTTAGTTTAATGATTTGATAAATCTTTTACTATAATTAGCAACAGTAATCACTATAGTAGATAAAACCAGTACATGTACATGTAATTGCCAAAATTATGTCATAAACCAGTAGAATGCAAGGCTGACAGTGTAAATATTAAGCCAATAGTCTGAAATACCTGCAGAACGACTGTCTACAAATAATTAATACATGTATCTCTTTCTATCAGGGTTTCTAGGTTATAGTTTCAATTCTCTGCCATAACTCATGTATCCATGATAAAGCTATGCATCAGAATAAAGAATACAGGCGATCATATCAACACATCACTGATTTGCTTATACTTCTTGCTTAGTGCACCAGTTGCACCAAGTGTCCGCCGTACCATACAATATAAAAGAGAGAGAAGAGCGAGCGTGCACTGGAATTAGCCCGAATTTGACACTTAGAACTAGGTGTCTTGTTTCTTTCAATGAGAGTTCGTAACAGAAAAGAAAAGACAGTCCGTTCGAGCAGTCCCTCTCTTGACATGCAAACATTAATCTAAGTCCAAATTATCTGGAAACAGTACAAAGAAATAATTCGTAATGCAATGTGTTTTTGATCTTGGTACTTAATTTTGAACATTTAAGTTCAAATTACAGTTTTTGTAGACAGCCAGCTTCACCAGCTTAGTTTCTTTCACAGAGTAATGAACTTGCTTCGAATTCGGCAAAGGTCATCATTCCCGAAATAAATTTATAACCTTTCTTGTTCCCTTCAAAGGAAATTTTATCCTTTTCTTTATAACTTCGAACCTGCACTACGTTTGCCATTTGAACTGAAAAAAACTAAATTTAAAAGCATCAAAAAACGTAAACACTTATAATGTTTTTAATTAAGAAGTCCTGATTTAATGTGTAAAAATAGGCGGATTGGCAACTAGTGAGCAGTAAGAACCAAGTGTACGTCGTGTAGGTATCGTTATGTTGGCATTACATGGTGTCCTAAGTTCAAACATAATGGAACGTAGTTTCAGACTTGTTTTTCTAAAAATGTCGCCAGTATCCCGGTTTACTATCCCATAATCATAATGTAAACTTCCAGTAACAAATCACTATCAACAGAAAACCAGGTCCCAGCAACGAACAATTGCAAGCTAAAAGACAACGACAGTATTTCTTTAGCAATAAATTCATCATCTTTCAATGAGGAAGAAAATCAGAGAACCAAAATGCCTAGTGGACAGTGTTGTATGGGAGCAGTGATTATTCCCAAATTGGCCTTGACCACTTCCACCATAAATCAAGCACTAATAACACTGTATGCATGTTTTATGGATCGTTCGTATGATTTATGAGCAAGATACAGTGTATTGTGTCTTTCTAATTTTAAGATCTTTTCATGTTAAGTACGTAAATATCGAAAATGATACACTCATTATACTAGGAATATACAGTACTGGCAATACTGACAATAACTGACAGTATCAAAAGAAGAAAATTTCAGTAATGACCGTGGAATCATGATCTGGTCCTGTAAGAGGTTTTTCTGCATAAGCACATTCGGTAGACAAGACAAATTAGGCGGATAAGGCAGAAAAATTTATACTACTGGTTAGCATATGGCTGATAATGATGACTTGAAAAGGACTAAATTCAGTAACGAATCAAAAGTTAGTCATTGACCATTTCAAATCCAAGGCCTAAGTTGCCTAATCTACCCAATTGAGCCTCATTGAGCAGATTTAAGAAATAAAACACTGGAAAGTCCGGTATATGTTTCGTCACATGTGGTATTAAATTACATTCATCATCATCGTTCACGTTATTGACAAATAAGGTACAAGTCTCCAAATCTTTGTAGATTACATAAATGGGAGGTCAAGTAGTCTTCACACGATAGCCCAACGATAATGGGTGAAATCAAGCGACTGCCTGTGACGTTATAAATAAATGTAGATCTACTTTAATATCAAACTCAAAGGGGATTTTTTTAAATGCACCTTTTTTTTCTCAATACATTAGTTTCCATTTAAGACTTTGCTGTTGAGTTTGGAAACAATACAAAGTTCCGTTGTGCCTTTGGGTGGATATGTCAAACACAACAACAAATTTTTTTATCATTCAAGTGTGTTTGAATTAGTTTGTGAAAATTTATACAGAGGAATCCCTTTCACATCTTTAGCAGTCAGGGATTGGAGCTGTAAGCTAGGCAACAGCACCTGCAGTCTGATAATATCAGCAGCTTCAGCAGGCAACACTACCTGCGGCTACAGAAGTGAGGCCTCTATGGGCTTGTCCTACTCAAACCATATTAGTCTGCAATTCATGCTGCATATGGGCAAACCAAAACATTTGGGTTGATTCCAGTCGCTCGTTGTTTTGGTATCTGTGTGTGGAATAGCGTATTGTACACAGTTGAATTCCACAATAGGTCATCTACCTTAATACACAATCAGTGTACGCCTTCTGATAATAAATTACTTAGCATCTTCACAAACTACACGTAGTGTTTGAAATTCAAGGGAATATCACTGGACTATTAGGATGGTATAATTACTGCAGTTAGTGGTGGTCATGTGGTAAGTGTCATCTCTATATCTATCTTATTTGGTTTTTTTCCCGGATTTTATATTAAGAAACGGGTCCCTAGGAAATTTGAATTCTTTCATGTTTATGGAAACTGAATAGTCTACCGTCGTGAGTATTGCATTTCCTTTTCAAGTGATTGCATGTTAGGAGGCCAAACACGAAAGTATGTATACAGTTACATGCAGGATGATCACTTTACATCTTTATTGTAGTGAACTACCGTCAGTTATTTTAGTAGCGTGCGTTACACCACCTTTACGTTTACATTTTGTAACAATCTAAATTTGACATGGTCACATCTGTTTGTCTACATAAAGAGCATAACACTGGCATACAACCCCTACCTGATTAAGATTTAACAAAACGGTTACTAATTACAACCTCTTTATTTTGTTTATTAATCTTCCGTTCTCTGTTCTGTTTTACAGTTCGGTTAATACATTTATCACCATTATGTGGTTTTCCATGGACTTTTAATAATTATCTACGTTAAAAAATGAGTTAAATGCTAAAACGTTACTAAATAGAGATAATCCTTAAATTTGTATAATATCTGTACAAGATTATCAGATAGACAAACATTGTTTTCCAACATAGACTGAAATGGTGTCTGGCTTTTTAAACTCCTTGTATATTTGAACCAGTTGCCTTCGCAAATGGGCAATTGCACTGGGAAAGATAAATCACTTTTTATTTCCCAGATGCATTATGAGTGCTTTACTGCTTCAATTGATATCATTAATAACACTTCACATAGTCGCAATTGTAACATCTGAAGAGTGATTACAATGATTGCTCATCTAGATGTTGAATAGAGATTATAAGCACCATTAATCTCCAATCTAAATCACAGCAGTTAACATGCGCATAATTACATGCTGCCTTTCTCTTACATGAGAATCTCATTTATGGAAATTTTTCCATTATTAGTGAATGTACTGCCTTTATTGAAAAGAAAGAAGCAAAACACGGTTGATCGTATTTCTTCATTTAACAGGCCTGATTACTGTTTACACTGTAGTAAAGCTGCAAGATTGTAAAACTAGATCATGAAGTTTTAGGATTTCATTTGGCATTTAATTCACGACTTTCAGTTGTAATAAGAGGAAACAAATTCAAGACATTTTCACTTTCAAGAAAACAAGCTTTTTTGTTATAGAAAATAGGAATTACTAAATGTGCTAGTAGAAATTGTCTGTTGTATTTTAATCCCTCGAAAGGAAATCTCAATTCCATGCGAATAAAAATATAAGGTCGCGCTCATTCCTAGCCATCGTTACCATTACACGTCATGTCAGTTTTGGCAACAACCTAAATTCCAAAAACATTGTTTTAAATCAAGCATAACATTTTGTGTAGTTCAAGAATGTCGTGCTCTTTAATTTATTGGTAGTTTCGTGCTATGTAATAAAACACGTATATTTCTATGTGTAATACCGTTTTATTTTATATTTCTTCTACTCTATTTTCTAAATGGTATTTGCCAGTCAGAGGTTAAGCATAAAATACCATTTGTCATTGATAATTTAAATTTACATCGTGTTACATTACAAATTGCCATAAAGAATGTAGAAAAAATATCATCTTCGTCAAGGTGATACAAATTTGATTTTAAAGATGAAGACAGAATTTAAATAAAAAGAAACATGCGTAGACCTCAAAGTTTTACGCAAACCACAATGATTGTTTTCAATATAAGGAGATTTCTTTGGAGTGATAAAAACAATAAAGGACATCCAGCAAGAAGTAAATATCAGATCTACTTTTTGCCCTGTGTCACTGAATAAGTGGTGTGGAGTCTCAGAGAAATAATTTGTGCTCATAACCTCAAAATATTCTTAGATAACTTGACTAGTTTTGCTAGATTATGAGCATCGGGATATATTTGAGAACTTTGACATTTCAACATTTTGATTAAAAATAGAGAAAATACCTGTTGGCATTAAAACATGTGTTTAACAAGTATTTAAACTGGTTACACTGATATTCAGTGTTAGAACTGTGCCTACATTGAAATAAACTTGCCAATTTAGATAATTAATTATAGATAATTAATACAAGATCTTTTCACTTAATCCGGTATTGGCTAATAGCCATTGATTCTTTTATCAATACGCGGTAAACCAAATCATCACTGACGACCAGTTATTGATTGTTCATGTAGTCTTTCTTACATTGTAGACTATTACACATAATGATCAACAATACAAATGTCGGGGATATTACGACTACGCATAAGTCATGATTTTTGGACAATAAAAGGTTTATCATTTAGGTAAAGATATGATTAAACCTCACATGCTAGGTATCATTTAAAAGGTATTCAGACATACTCTATTTTGATATGATATTTAATCATTTGTATCTAAATGAAACTAAGTTAATTACCTAATTAAAATCATGACTCTTACAAAACAATACTCTTAAAGTGTCCGGCATGACTCAAAATAGTGTGACATTCTGAAAATGATGTATAAATTATTTCATTTTGGTGCCAATGATATTTTTAAGTTTAAATTTATTATAATCTCTCAGAAAAAATCATTTTATAGTATTTGAAAAGTTTTGTTCACTGTTTATAAAGATAGAAACTCTAAAAGAGTCATGATAAGAGTCACCATTTTCATGGACAATTTTGGTCACACTTTTCAGAAAGTTGGCTGAGTCAAAGCAATGGCCAGATGCAGGTGGGGTGTCTTCTACCTGGTGCATTACTCTGGTCCTGCCCTCCATCAGAACTATTGGAGCCTTCTCGTAAAGGTGGCAGTCAAATCCTTGGAGTGCTGGGAGCTGCAGTTTGTATTCTGTAGTCTTGGAGACATTCTTAGGGGTCCCCTTGTAAGGGATACTCTTCACAAGCTCCTTAGGTTCTGTGAAAGAACTTTTCAGGATGACAGGCTGGCTTTTCTCTGGTTCCTTGGGTCCAACTGCCACAGCTCCTGGAGGGTTGGTTTCCCTGGGTGGTTGTGGGGCCTCATCCTTAGTTTCTTGGGATTGCTGAGCTGGCTCAGATGTCTGGGCTGGCTGGGCTTCCCTAGCTGGCTGGGGTTCCTGGCATGGTTGTTCTTCCAGGGTGGGGGTGGGGCTCCTGGGCTCCAGTGGGGCTGGACCATCATCTTCAGACTGGGTGATGGAGGCTTCCCTTTCCTCTGGGCTGAAGATGTCACTGTATGGATCAGTAGTAGACTGCTGCAGCATATTTTTCTTCCAGTGGGCTTCCTTGTGCTTCTTCTTATTCAGCTTGACCTTGGGCCTGGGCTTGCCCTTGGTCTTCTCCCAGGGTCTGTTTTGGGAGTGAACTACCTCTGGGTTGACATAGGGTAATCCTTGGGGAGGGGGTCTCAGTCTGAGTCTTGAACTGGTGTCTTGTTGGTAGAGCCTAATCTTCTGCTGGGTGTCTGCAAGGGGTTTGTAGTTGGCTGTCCAGGGCTTGTAGTCATGGCTTTTGTTGTCCCAGGGATCCAATTTCACTAAGTGGTTTCCTCTGGTGGTTTTGGCATAGAGGAAAAGCTGCACTGCATCACTAGGGAGAATGACTGTCACTGACTGGCTGCCCCTGTAAGGTGTAGTCATCCAGTTGGCTGAAACTTCTCTTAGAATGGTGTTCTTGGAAGAAGTCATTGCTGCAGTTGGGGTTTCTGAAATGCTTTAGGATATAACTTGCATTAATTTTCTATAGGGGGGGGGTCATTGTTAGTTCTGGGTTTGATACTGCACCATATGTCACCCTGCCTAACCATTAAATGTATACTGGCTTCAGGTCTCCTGTACATTTTCCTGATTCTCAGTTTATCTTTCAGGGGGATACTGATGTCTTGCCTAACTTGAACTTTTCTGTTGTTTAGTTGTATTGCAGTATTATTCCAATTTATATGGAGGGTGTCCCAGATTAAATTCTTGTGAAGCTTTATCTGTTTCCTGTGCAATACATTAGTGTAGGAGTATTGATGCATAATTTCTCCTGAATGGCCTATCTTAATTGGTATGTAGTAATTCTTGTAGAATAGAAATATGTACAATGTGCAAACATGGTTGTACTTAAAACCTTTTAGGATTGTGCATTTATGGCAAATTTTTCAGGTAGGCCAATATGCCTATAAAAGTTGTTATAGCCAGAAGAAGAGATACCATGGGTCATGGTATACTAACTTAGTATTTGGATTGGTGGGCAGATCTAAAGCAATTAAGGGTGCTTTATGAGGTATTGGGATAGCATCAGCATGGGGAATTTTGTATATGACCATGGATGTTATCAGTGTTTCCATCTTCCTGTGCTTTAAGCACAGGTATATGTTTGGTATCATTATACTAACAAATTTAAGGACCGAAACTGTCACATTCCTGATGGGGGGCATCCATCCCCAAACCTCATCCCCAACACCTCATCCTCACCTGGGGGGGTCCATACATGCATGAATTATGGCTATAAAGTATGGCAATGATGTATGGGGATGAGGTCTGTGTGTGTGTGTGTGTGTGTGTGTGTGTG
>JBCAUI010503495.1:0-13130 GCA_038406195.1 Haplosyllis anthogorgicola | reverse complement strand
AACTGAGAAAAGATTGGATTTTATTTCTGCAAACATTATACATGTTGCTCAGTGAAGTTCACAATCTAAACTGAATTCAAATTGAAATTGTTAGTAACAGCTTGGGAAATATTTGCATTTGATTGGCTGATAGGTTAACTGCTTCCTGCAGGTGCATGTGCAAGCTTGCTGCAGTAACAGTTACCGGCTCAATCTGTTGGAAGTCCAGATGTAATACACTTATAGTCTAATTTTAGTGTTTTGAGGTGCTTGGGCCCCAAACCTGGGGGCTAGAGGGGATCCTGGAGACATTATAATGTAAATGATGCCAAGTGCAGTGAGGGTGGAAAATTTTTAGAAAGATAATTATTAAATATTATGCCGAGCGAAGCGAGGCTGAAAATTTTTGCAAAAAATAGTATAATTTTAGTGTTAGGAACTTCTTAAAGAAAATTAAAATAGACTGTCACTATGACCAATTTTCGAATATATCAACACATTTAATTATCTATAAACAGAACTCTGTATTCAGTCTTATTATTGTATTTAGCTTAAATTCTGTTGTCTATGAAGTTTTTGTTAGCATTGCCTTTAGTTATTTAGTTTAATTTGCTGACATGCGCTAAAATTCTAAAAATGCCAATGGTTATTTATTCACTGGAATTCCCAAAATTCAAATTTTTGAAAACTCTTTACAACCTAAAGAATCGTGATGCTTACCAATCCGTTATCATAGATGTAAAATATTTAATTAAAGGAACGGAAAATTTCTGTGACAAAAATGATCGCGAAAAGAGCACCCTTGCTCTCCTGTTCCCTACTTGAAACAATTGCAGAAGTTCTCGCTAAATTTCCTTGTCACACAAGGAACAGAACAGATAACTAAGTGTGCACTTACCTGTCCGCAATATCTGGTGATTCTGGCCGTAATGAGTGTACCCTTGCAAATTGAGTTGAAATTGCCAAAACATAACGGCAGTTCCGCAATTATAGATACAGCATTTATTTCCCGAAACAAATGACGCAATCCAAGAGTAAAACTGAAAATCAAAAATTGAAACAGAAAAGGGAAATCAAAGATGTCTGGTTTTGCAATTTGCTGATACCTATCGCCATATGCGTAAGCTTTATGTATATTGGCCAATAATTGTAAAGAGTAATAATAATTAGTAAAAACTATGATCATTGTACTTAATTTTTGTTGAAATATGTTTAATTTACAGGTTGAATGTTCGTACAAAATGAGTGAAAATTGAGGGGTGTTTTTTTTCGTAAAACAACAGATTAATTTACGACAAGTTTAACGTTGGAACGTACGGAAATTATCGTTCGGAATAGCGGAACGGGCCGTTGCAGTTTTGCCGCAACTCATTAATGGGTTACAGATCCGAATTCATTTTCCTTTCTGGTACTTCTGAAAGTAATCAAGTTTTGTCGGAGGTATACGGGGGTTTTTTTAATTAAAAGATGACTTTTTCGCTTTACCCACAAAGGAATGGATTTTTTTATTCGGCCTTGAAACACTCCCAGAATTTGAGGAAATACCCACTACACAAAGCACGAAATTCAGTTGCGCAAATCAGTTTGTGCAAAAAAGCATTTAGTCAAGGTTAAAATATGTAAAATTGCTTAGCTAAGGGATAGTAAAAAAATAGTAACTTTCGGCAATACAGAAGCAAAACAATGTCTTCGATCACAGATAAGAAACAGTGACGAAGCAAATTAATTTCATTGTTTCCTATTTAGTCACCAGATGACATTTTAATACAGCAATAAACTTTGGACGGTTCAAATTGTGCGCTATCAAGAGCCAAGGTTGATTATCAACTGATAAAAAAAACCCTGGCTACATTGCACGCCTTTACGCGTATATCTGGATTATTTACACACGCAACTATATACTGTATATCAAAGGCCAACATCCAAGTACTACCGTTATTGTTCAGTTTTGTGAAAGTAAAAACTTTTAAAGTAAACCTACTTGTAATTTTATCCAGACATTAATGAACCAAGGGGGAACTTTTCAACTGCGCATATATTCCCACGCGAAAAAAAAATGCTCTCGCCCCCTCTCGACTGGAAAATACTGCTTGTCAAACTCTTGGTTTTCATAAAAAACCGTTTGGAAATTCTGGTTTGAGGTGGAATAATAATCTGCACGATATGTATTGAAATAAAAACTAATTTGTAAAACGAAACATTTATTACTTGTTTTACGACATACAAAAAAGACAATCACTGTAACAAATCTGGAACACAATATGAAACCTCGTCATGTATCGTCATTTACACAACAAATTATTTGGTCATTAATACTGATTACTAATAATTAATAACGGATAATGTGTAACCCTATACATACTGAAAAGAAAAATAAAGGCTATAAGGTTTCTTCATACATGGATCTATGCACATCCACTGTATATCTTAATTAATTATCACCTTAGTGGCCAAAATGCTTATATTGAAGGTTATAATGAAGATTGCACAAGCGCTATAAAAATCATAAATACACACTAAAAACGATGAAAGTTTTGAGCACTTTTCCTTGAAAATTTCACCTTAACTCATATCACAGACTAAATTGTTATCACAGATCATAAATAACATAATGCACAGAAACACAGAACGCAATAATAGTTTACAAGAGTTAAATGATTACAACAGACCTGACAACAATATCCTTTGACATAAATTTATAATTTTTGAATTTAGGTGATTCTTTTGACGAATGCCAATTACGCTATTTTCAACATGTCAATGACATAAAATGAAATTTTTTTTCAATTTGTTTCACAAGTGAGACGACCTTCTCATTGAGTTGCCATTCCTTTGTTGAGAGGAAATTGTTTCATTTAAAAAATGAGTGTAAGATACTTTTCCGGTCATATTCTGATCAAACTGGTTCATCACATGGAAAACCTCATCCTCGTCAAGTGTAACATCGGCATTCTTCAGGACCATTTTGAAGTCTGATAGCGAAACGCACCCCTCGTTGTTGATATCTAGCTTCTTAAATGCTCGTCGAAGGTTCTTCCACTCACCGGCAAGCTACAGTCGAATTGACACATAAATTGTGTTAACTCCAATTCAGTTCACATTTCTTGATAGGTACTTACATTTGACTGCATTATACCTATTCACATACACATATTCTCATAATCTAAGATGTATAAAAACTAAAAAAAATTCATGCAGCTGTTCCAAAATTTAATTCTTGCCTTGTTTTGCTCGATTGCATTAAATCTATTACTTGGAAAACTAAACTACATGCTGGTGAGAATAATAAAATTGAACATGTCATGATGACACTAGGCAATAAACCTATTTAACAATGTGCACAATCTGGTGCACAAACTTTATGGCTCAATCAAGAAGGGTTTTTCTCTGTTGAGTTATCCAGTAAATAAAATAAAAAATTAATTGATATATTGTCCCGCACTATTATTTATTCGAATTGAAGTTTTTAGAAGGATTTTTTTAACTTGGACATTTATTGACAGTTACATTTTCTTTCATGCCATTAGTATCTTGTATGAATATTTTAGGTGACAGAAATGTCTTTCAAAGTTTCATGTCTTTAACTTTTTTTATGTAATATATTGGCCATTCAATTTTTTTAAAAAGAGGCACCCTCTCAAACTTTGGTCTTGGCATCGGTGCTTCTTTTCGAATAAATACGGTATAATGTAGTGAAATGACAAATTGTTTACCTACGATATACATTGACCGACAATAGGAAAGCATTATGGAAATACTGTTTTTATTATCGCTTTGATCTTTCCTATTAGACAAGATCAATAACTGTACCTTGTGTCTGAGCTTGGATGTAATTCCATTGAGACCATTCTGTGGAGGTTCACACACCTCCGGTATGGGTACAGTATCTGTTGGATGATGCATGACCGCCAACATATTACTGCTCCGCCACAATTCTCTTCCAAACGTAAAAGGCTTTAGAAATTCAACGTACGAGACTCTGGAGAAGAAAAGACGGATTTGATGAATTTTAACTTGTGGTCACGAATACAAAAACAAAACTTCTTTTAAGGACACTACTATGAGCTGTATTAATAAAGGTATTGCTGTGTTTGCTCTGTATTGACATTGTTTCGTTTTGCAAATTAAAAAGCTTTATTAAAATTGATTACCTGTTATCACTTGTCATAAATTTTCTGGTCAGCATATTTAATTCGAAGTTATTGAGCTGAACACAGAGTTCAGACAGTACATTTCTGAACTCTTCGGCCGATACAGCTCCTGTTTTATAAGGATCCATATCCAAAAACTCTCTCTGCAGATCTTCCCACATGTAGTCAATCTGTGACAATCAGAGTAATGAATATGATATAAGGAGACCTTTAACTGCTTAGTAGGTAATACGATACCCCCGGTTATTGTTGTTCTAATATTCGAATAAAAAGTAAACGCAACATAATACATAAAATAACGCAAAAAGTGCACTCGGTTCTTGTATTTCTCAGATATCTATGTAGCCTAGCCGATTTGCACAAGAATTATAATAGGTCCACCATTTCGAGTGGGGTTCTGGTTAAGAAGAGATTAGAACTGATCACTGTATAGTCATGCTTACCTTATTTTTTAGCGATTCCTGTAGCATGTCAGAATCACTGTTCAGTTTTCTCGATCTCATCATGAAATCGGCATCACCTTTGCGTGGAGGGTTCACCTTGGCATTAGGGAACGCAGCTGATTTTAGTGAGTATCCAAAGTGACGTGTGAACTGCAGAAAGTCGAGTGTTTTATCGGTGTTCGTAATGAAAGTTTTCCATATGTCCCTTACTTCACCTCTTGTCACTTCGGGCTGAATATCAAATCTGAAATTGTGAAGAAATATCAAGCTGATCTTCATGATACATTTTGTACTGCATGTAATTATTATTTTCTTAATTAGTTGGGAAATAAGATTTCAGTCAATACCTTTTAAGCAGCTGATACATAGTTTCTTGTGACAAACGTCTGGTGTTGTTTTCGTCCAAGTCATAAAAAGCCTCTTCTACTGCTTGGTAATTCTTTTTCATGATATCTTTTATTATCTACAAGTAAAACATATTCTAGAAAATGATGATGTACACGAGTTACATTGATACTTTTGGGCTTTAGGGGCCTGCCCCCCCCCCGACTCCTGTTAAAATATGTTTAATTTAATATGGCCGCCATCTTGGGCCGCAAGTATTTCAAGTCATTGGGACCCCTCCCCGCCCCCGAACAATTTTCTAGATCCGCTACTGTTTACTCTGAGGCAGTGGCCATCACTTTAAAATCATCTCATTAATTTAAGAAAACCACACGTGGTGCCTACCCTAAACATTTCTCGAGTACTACGATGAGGTCTATCTTCTGACATTACACTTGCATCAGGATTCTGTAGCAGCCTGTCTATATTTTCCGGTTCTCGACTGGGGCGGTCAGATGGAGGAATCATCTCAGGTACTGGACTGGGGTCTCTGGGCAAAACTTCTACTATTGCTCTCTTTGCTGGCGTAGCTTCTTCAGTGAACAGACTTTTGGCTCTTCCCCTTTAAAGTAGTTGAATAATCAGATATTAATGGGTGCTTTAATGCGTGGCACAACCACGGATGTAATTCTGATATTTATGATAAGCATAAACATAAACCCGAGCATAATGTTTCGTTTCGTTTCGTTGGAAAGAGATAAGTCAAAGACTTTGCACACAGTGTCTATTTCGGAATTCTGGGTGTATATCATCTGTGACATATAGACTACCTCATTTGATATACTTAATGTACTGAATTCGTACATGTGGCTTTTATGCTCAATTACCCGTTCATCTAAATAACTTTTGCAGTCACTGTTAAAGTTTAAAGCATGTACATTTGAAAAATCACATAACAGATCTTGGTATTGCCGATGCATTACAACTACTTTAACCCTGGTAGAGTACTCCGTCAACTTTGAATGAATCCAGATTGGTCTCACTGCATCCCATACAGGATCTGCAACACATCTCTTCTCTCCAGTAAAAGCTGGTAGAAATTACTGGTTCACACCTTACTTAATGATCGCTACTAAGCCAAATGGGACCACCAGAATCTACGAGAATTACGACACTCTTAATCATGCGTCCACAGACCCTGGTCACATGTAACACAATTTAACACTTACTTAGTGTCGAACTGTGCCATAAATTCGGCATATTTTACGCTTCCATCTTCGTCCAGAGGCACTCTATCAATTAACATACGGAACTGTTGGTCTGTCATTTCTAAGTTGAATCTACTTTCTATTGCTGCTCTGAACTCCTCCTGACTGATGACGTCCATTCCTATTTTGTCTATTTTACTGCGGTAAAAGAATTAACCAGAGAATGGTAATTAAACAATTTCCACAAGAAATTATCCGAAAACACTGACTACCTATTCTTTTCTACTTAGGTACTCAGGTAAAAATTAAACGTTTAGTTACGAAGATAAAAATTATGAATTTTTTAACAATTACAAAGTGTCTGTTAAATATAAGTTATTTTGTTTTCCTTACTGGAATGTCCCTAACAATGCCAGAAAATCTCTTTGGAACATGTTCATTAGTTGCGCCTCAATAGCACTGAGTGTTGACTGGGCACCAGGGCTTTCAGCTCTGTTATACCTGCAGTACAAAAATTGCATGAAACATCTTTGTAATATTTAATAGTATTATCAAACATGTTTGCTATGGAACAGTATGCTCGGTGACGTTAACAAACCTGTGTTTATTGTTGGTTAGTATATTGTGAGCCATGCCAGCTTCACTCCTGTCTTGGAACCTGTGAAGGAATTCTCTGTAGGGTACTCCATGCCTGTTGGGCTCCAGTGCACAACGAGCCATGAACTCATTGAAATGCTGTTTCTCCAAATGTAAACCGTACTTGTCCAACACGGTTAGAAAGTCGTCGTGGCTCACCTGTAAAATATTTTACAGAATCAGTTAAATGTAATGACTTAGTTTTACAGCGTCCACACCACAACGATGATAGAACAATTTTAGAGGCAAAGGAAAGTCGTAGCATTTACCATTCCAGTATTATCGGGATCGAGCTCTTCGAAGTTATTTTTCATGTTGATAAAGCCTTCCCTGAACTTCCTTTTAAGCCATCTTTCTATGTCGAGTGATCTCTGTCTATCCGCCTCTTTTCTCTTTAGCGCACGAACAGATCCATTTGCTTTGTAAGAAATGAATACTACTTATTTGCTTACAATTTACTTTCGTGTGAGGTCTCAAGATCTTGTTTTTGGTATATGATTTAACGTATGTGCTACAGCCAACTAGGTGCCAATGTTAATTGTATGCGGTTTGTAAAAAAAATTCATTGATAAGTAAACTTAGGACTGTGAATATTAAATACATACAGTAGGACTTGTCTTGAGCGACACCTGTCTTGAACGACGTCATGTCTTTTTACGACACTTTTCTCTGCATACAATGTTGTTCCAACATGTTTAAATCACCCTGTCTTGGGCGACACCCTGCTTTTTACGACACTTTTTGGAGGGAAAAGTTTAGTGTCGCTCAAGACAAGTTCTACTGTAGTTATTTATCTGTAACTATGCATTAATAACCTACAGAATAAATGACTTACCGATATCTGCCGATCGTGGAGGTGACGAGGTACCTGCCATACCATTAAGATAGGAATCAATTGATATACCCAGCTTCTGCATCATCTTTTCACCATTAATAGTTCCTACACCATCCACATCATATCTGTCAACATATTATGTTTACCCTCTGTATTTACTGTACTGACTAGTTTGGGTTCAGACTATTTTATTTGGATTACATGTGCAGAGTGGCATGGGCAAAGACTGTTCACTGCATATTATCGTATTTGTTGATTAAATTCTTTCTTATTTTGGTCCTTGATGTTCAATGAGATGACCCAAATTTTGGTGTTTTTGATAATTTGCCTGTGTCACTTACTTCTGCCACAGTTTTTCAAATTCTGCATCTTCCATGAAGAATCCCATCTGGTTGAGGGAGTTACGCAGCTCTGGTTTGAGAATTCTTCCAGAACCATCTGGGTTGCATTGCGGTATCAAATCTGCTATGTCCCGCACTCTACAAACAAAAGATGAGATACATTTTAGTGTTGCATATGTATGAATTTTAAGTCTTTTTACATACACGTAAGAGTACCGCATTCCTTCTTATTGGAACACAAGCGATTAAAATATTCATTGCAAACATACAAAATGTAAATATACAGGGATAGTTTTCACATAAATTTATTCATTTCTTTTCCGTTTACCCTCATTAAATAAATTTATTTTTGGTAGAAAACAAACAGAAAGAGATGTAAGTACCAATTAGGCATTTTGGCATTAGAGAAAATACCGTAATTAAAATGTATTGAGTTAGAGTCACTATCATGAACTCGTTAGTATGTACCATGTATCACTTTCTCCAAGCCCTCAGCTTTCAAGCTTGCAAAAAAAAATTCTCAAACCTTTGCTTAGCTCTTTCTTTGAGGTGCAAATGAACTTGTGCAGCCGTCATCTGTGATCTCTCCTGCCATTGTCTTTGTACCGGATCCATCCACTTGGGATATCCTGAAGCGGTGGGCTCACGAAAAGCTGTGTAAAATTCTGTATAATTCACTATATTTCGATCCTTGAATCCTATTCGGTCCATCAGACGTGTGAACTGTGCCGGAGCGAGCGGACGGTTAACAACTGTGACCAATATCCTGAATAACGCATCTCTGAAAAGGCAAGACGATTTCATAAATTGAAGCGATAACATACATAAATAGATGAAATGGCGTGAGAGAACCCTCCCCCCCCCCCAACTGTTTCTTCTCCTTAATTGCACTGATACCTGGTCCCTTTTCACAAAATTGTCTGAAATTCCCAGAAATGCATTTTCCCCAGTCCGAAGTGGAGGGGGGGGGGGGTTTAGGGGGGTCCTGGTCAACTTTTCTGCAATGGCTGCCCAGAACACAAATCTAGTTTTCCTCCAATACATAGACCCTCATTGCCATTAGGCATGAGGATCAAAAAGGAAAAAATCCTTTCATTTATTCCATCTCCACTACAAATGGATATCTTAAATATACTGTTAAACACTAACACAGAAGTGGGACAGAACCGATAGCTACAGAATTAATTAAACTCTCTTTAAGAATTCATTACATCAAAACCGATGTGAAACCGATATTCAAATTTTTCGTAACATAAAATAAAAAACCCGACAAATTTAATTTATAAACATCCTACTGATTAGACGACAAAATTTACATGAAATAATGAGTTAGAATTCATTTTATTATCGTCGATACATGAAATGAACATTTATGTTACTGTTTTACCGCGATGTATCATGTATAAATCAAAAGAGATTAAACATAAAATGTAAATACATTTGTAGCGGTTATACGCTTATAATTTATAGCAACATATATTGCACTGCATTTGTTGGTAACAAAGGAAAGAATAAATAACATGCTACTGGTATAGGTTTAAATCATTTGTATTTGTAAGGCCTGATCGGTTTGCAGATGTTGATCGGTGGAAAGTTAGCTGGAAATCGCAGTGCCATCCGATAACATGTTCTTTTTATTTATATTACTGCTTGACTAAGGTACTTACTTGGTGACATTTCCCTTGCCTTCGGGATCATTTACTTTGAATCTATTCTTCATCTCAGCGAAATGATGCTTCATTTTTTCTCTTAAAAGAGCTTCCAGCTGAAAAGAACATGTGAATAATTAAAATGTATGTGTAATTTCGTAAAACAACCAACAGAAGGTTAAAATTGAATATTCCTAGCACTGACTAAAAAGTTTGCATTAAATAAAAGATGATTATCCAATAGAGATTTCATAGTTTGAAACTAATCGTAGTAAATTTTAATTCCGAAAATCTGCAATAAAAACATATTGTAAAGATCACTTAAGTGTAAGATCAACATTCTTGTGTAGGCAAATAATCTCCTGTCGGATTTTGACGTAAATTCATCATGGTTATTGATTTTTAATAAAGCTTCTTGACAAGTTGTTTACTTTTGTCTAATGTCTACTTACCAAACTAGCAGGAATTAAGCCGTAAAAAAACTACCGTATCTATCTACTACAATCTACTTTGAAAATATTATTTTGTAAAACTTAAAAATGATAGATTCTATTTTTATGTATGTGACTAGAGATGACAGGCTAATGGAACATTTTGAGAACTGCCCTCCCCTCGAAACCTAAAATTTCTGGATCCACTGCTGCTACACAAAAGAATATCAAGACAAAATAAATTTAAGTACATGCAGTTATCTGCACAGTGCACAGTTCTGTCTCTTCATTACCGTTATTATCTAATAACGGCAAACGGGGAAGTCTGAATGCCATCTAAATGTTTACAATATTTATTCAATTTGAATTCTTTTATGTCTCGATGCCATCAAAAATGAAGTACCATTTGGTGGCTTATCACAATTTGTAATTCATCAGGGCATGATCATGTCTGCAGTTTAATGCGGCATATGTTGGAAGTTTCTTTTTGTTTAGAATAATCTTGAATTTCTTAAAATCTATGTAAATACCAAGAAACACAGACAATGTACATTGGTATCATAAATGTACAATTAGTACTGTGATTTTTTTTCTCTCGTAAAAGTTAGTACAAACCATTTGACCCTTTATTCCGCACATGAGCCAGTTGTCTGATATTTGTACACATTTTAACGGTCCAATGTTACTCCAAAAGATTGGAAATGAATGCCAGAGTTGAGTCTTTTGGGACATAAAGGGTACAGTCAGTGTGCGACTTTAGTCACTGGACATTCGGACTGACAACTTTGAAAATTTATGGGACCGAACAGAAACTTACCGGACCGAATAAATGAAACATGTCAATGAGGACCTCATCAACATTAATTTGGAAGGAAAAGTTTAAATGAGAAAAAATTACCAAAAAGTGATGTCAAAACCTATCAGACATTTGGTCCTGTGATTTTCAAAAGTTATCGGACCGACTGCAGTTTTATCGGAATTGTCCGTCGGACTGGCGTAAAGTCGCACTCTGACAGTTCAAGACGGATAAAATAAGCATGAATATTAAGAATTCATGTCGGGGAAAACTGCCGTAAAAAGCTAAATGCCGCTCAAGACAGATGTCGCTCAAGACAGATTCTACTGTTTTCCCTGCTCGCACGGAGTAACTAAATCGGTAACGATTTTCTTACCTCATCAATGTCTAATCTGGCTTGTGCTGAGGCTGTGGACAGCCTGGAGTGAACTCTGCTCTGTCTACTGGCAGAATCTCTTGCAGGTTCCACGGGCGCGGTGCTACCTGCTCTACTACCTGAAAACAAATTGTGAGTGAACCAGTTTGGACAAACGAAACGTCACCTGCGAACGGAATGTCAGTCATTTGATACTAATTATATTTACTTTCGAAGAAATCGTAACTTTGTTTAATTTGATATGGTTTAATCCTCGTCCTTCCCTAATTAAACTGTCGGATTATATGCAAAATTTTCTTAACTGATTTTGTCAAATATATTCTTTTAGTGCAAATTCACGAAAATGGCGAAAATTGAAAGGCATTTAGACCTGTGCCAAATAAGAATAGAATTTGTATTTCCAGAACTATGATCATTGCATATCAAGTGTTTTCTTTTTACCATTTTTTTCAAAAGTCAATAAGTGTTAATAACACAAACACTTAAGATAAAGAAAACTGATGACTATTCCTGCCTGGCTATCTTTGTACAGTCATCCTCGGATATATCGATATTTTTGGTGCGGGAAAATAGCATCGATATAAGCGGGATATCGATATAAGCAGAACAATTAATATGAGGGTCTATTAATTTGGTGCGGAAAAAAAGTATCGATATAAGCGGGATATCGATATAACCGATATCGATATATCCGGGGAGGAGTGTATGTATTCTGTGTCAAAATAGGTTACTCTACGGGTCTATTATACGAGAAAGGAAAATATATTTCAGTGTGACGGATTTCTTTTTGCATGGGTTTGAGGAAAGGTTAGTGAGCGCTCCTGTAAATGTCTGGATCCGCCCCTGTACTTTAACCACTTACCGAAAATGGGTAGCCTGGCTCTAGTGGTATCACCTGCAACCACTGCCACACCTTCGGGTATAGACTCATACCGGAATGGTACGGAATCAACAGGCATTTGTCCCCCGTGTCTGGATGCACGCGAGATGGACCTTCCTCCAGAACTCTGCAAGGACCTCCTGACTGAACCGTAGTTTCCATCTTCAGCTGCCATCGGTCTTCCGGAGAAGGAATGTCTTGTTCCCGGACGGGACCCATCGCCCCTCGACACCCCTTGCACGCCCAGGTTATCTGGCCGTCCTAGGCGTGATAGTGGATGCTGGATTTCTGGCAATTTAGGTCCACTTGCATAACTTTGCTGTGTTGATGGTCGACTAATTCCTACTTGTGACATGCTTAAATTATCCAACTACTACACACTACAGTACTAAGTGAAAATAAAATAAAATTTCTAACTTTTGTTTCAAATCAGAACATTTTCCAATGTTAGATTCTGGCCTCTATGTGAAGTGACAAACACAAGTGCCGTGTTGTCTGTAGCAACGTGACATGACGACCAAGTGGCAAGACCTTTATTTGGTCTGATCTGAGCTTTGAGATCCAGTGTACTGTGAAGAAAGCTTCTAATCGGCTGAATAGAAGTCTATTTGCATTATATTGACAAGTAGCGGGCTTGCATTATAAAGATTGGATCACTGCTACACTTCTATTTGAAAACATCAATGTCTATTATTACTAATACAGTAAGCAGTTAATAAATCGTTGATTGCTACTGTTTGATCTCAGTGACTGGTGAAATCGCTTTATTAAACGCAACGGAAAATAAATCTTACAGATTTTTAATAAATGAATAAATGACTAAATGTTAAAAGTAACTAGTCACAGGAAAGAGTCCCGTGAAGTACGAACTTATAAAACACTAGATACATTTGTATTTGTTGAACTCTTGTTTAGTTGCACTCAGATTACAATTATCATACTACTAACAAATTTAAGATGTGAAAGTGCCACGTTCCTGACGGGGGGGGGGGGGGTCTGTCTGCAGGCCAATGAGGTGGCCTTCTCAGTGCCAGACACAAATTCGTTTAATGAGCTGCCATCCCATGATGCCTTGCCTGAG
>JBCAUI010503484.1:0-13131 GCA_038406195.1 Haplosyllis anthogorgicola | reverse complement strand
CGAATCTTTCTTCCGATAATCGAATCTTCTCAAAAAGTTTCGATAATTTCAAATACGAGTATCGAAAGGCAGCTCTACAATTTAATTCTTTTCCTTTAAATTCTGCCCAGAACTTGCTAGGTTCAGGGCCTCCAAAATATTCACACTTCAAGTAATATAAATTACTTGAGACCATATATTTATAGTCGTTGTCGTCGTTATCTTATCAGTTCACACAAAATAGCCTAATGATAGGGCAAATTCGTCTATTTCTGGTGTCAGCAATTGCGCAAAACTAAGCCCTCTATAAAATATCAGTCCCATTCACTTCGTAACATTATTTACATGTTGCATTTCCAGCGATACCTCCGACATTTTTATTTTCAGAAAATTGATGAACTTGCCTAATTTGCACGCTAAATTAGGTTTTCACTGAATTTTCGTACCATTTTCACACCATTTGTTTTTTAAAGCTGTTGATGGGGGGTGTGGCCGATTGTAAAGATTAAACAGAAAGATAAAGAAAGATAAAGCTGCTCATATTGTTCTACGTAATTCATTTGGTACAAATCAACTGTACAATATTCCCTTATGAAGCCAACAGAGTTTTCCCCCTGAAGTGTTCAATGCCAAGGTGCAGGACAGTCTAACAGCCAACGTTTTTTATTCGCTCAGTGTACAATGGGTCCAGTGCCCCGGTGTCAGACGCAGGGCAGGTGTTTTAGCAAAACATACCCAACTCAACAATTAACTGGCATTTCTGTCGGCAATGAAAAGCATCACACAGTGTCACTTGTAAATAAAAGGCAATTACTAAATTGGGTAATTTCCAGTTCCCAAAAAATTTCCCCACAACAAATGAACCCGTTAATACTGTACTTTTCGCTTTCTATTTGCATATGACCTTTAATTATTCATGAATGAACTTTTCTTTAAGTAATTTTCAAATATTACACAAAGACTCCTTACAGAAATTAGTAAATATATTAGCGCCAGTTAAATGACGTATACATTTCCGGGTGAAACAAAATTACCTTTCAAATTATCTATTGACAGGCAGACGGACGAAAGACCCAACATCAGCTCGTTTGCCCCATGTACAGTAGAACCTGCTTTGAGGGGCCACCCTGACTCACAACGTAAATTGGTCGTAAATGGCAGGTGGCCTCACAAAGCATTGATGATTTTAATGAGTCATCTATGGGAAAAAACGACAAACAAACGCACATATTGCCCGTAAATGCCATATGGCCGCTCAAAGCAGTGGCTTGTTAAAGCAGGTTCTACTGTACTCTTCACACTAAGCCGACCCCCGAGGGAATCAGCCGGTCAAAATTTTATTTAGCCCGTCAGGTGCTGCCGATAGGCTTATTGCAGTTCAGCAACGCGTTCACGTTAATTATCACAATATTATCTTCCCATTATGGTCATATTCTGGTGTCTTATTCTGCACATTTTAAGTGACGTCATAAAATCCGTACCACATCCCAAAAATATTTTTGCAGTAAGAACCTATGACACTGATGACGGTTCACATTTTGGTATTTTTCTGTTCAGGGTAAAGTCTGACCCCCATGGGTGCATAGGACCCGTGCCTCATAATGTGCACACCTCATATCAAAAGTTTTGTTTTTCCAAATAATTTTTGCAAAATATGATTGAAACAGTGTGAAAGTTTACACACATGATGTCTGAACACGGTGCAAAATTTTTAAAGGGTTGGTGACATTGTTTCTGAATGTGACCATGATGTGGAGGCAAATTTTGGCAATCTTCCAAATTGCAGTCACAGTCACAAAATCGATATTTTCCATTTTGTTCCGATTTTGTATGCAATTACAGTGTGCTACCTGGAGTGACTTGAGAAAAAAATTCCTCAAAATTGAAAATTTATTCCCCCAAAAAACATCCCACACATTATGGCACCGGTGGCTTAATTAAAAATTAGAAATACCAAATTTAAGTGTCACCTACGTATGATTTCACTTTAGTTTGTCAACTTATATGCCTTTGTGTAATGTGGATCAACACCTAAAATATCTTCCATTGAAGAGAAATTAATATTTTATGATTTCACCAAAGATTTCTATCATTGTTTTTCACTTAAAAAATAGGGAGTGCCATAATTAGGGGGAATACGGTATTTTTATATTATGGGATTTACTGTCAAACCTGCTATAAATTTTACGACCACCTTAGTCAGCAACATAAATCAACACAAAGAATAAACGTGTATTGCGTAATCTCTCTCACGTACGACCACCTGTTATTAAGGACCAACACACTGCACCAGAAGAGTTGATCGCGGATTACAGTTGAACTTCCTTTGGGCGGACCTTCCTTTGTACGACAAAATTTGCAAGGCCATCAGACTTTAGATGTTGTACATTAACTTGCATAGAAATTAAACCCCCTTTGCAAGACCACCACCCCGTTGGCGACCACTTTTGATCCCAAAATTGGGTGGTCGCCCAAAGGAAGGTCTACAGTACAGGTTTCACTTAACTGCTGTCTCCCTGATAGATTAAGATCATTTGCAGCTTTAAAGTACCGTTTTGTTCCTAAATAAAGCACCGTCTCTAATTAATGCGCCCCTGTTTTTTTTTCACAAAAAATTAATTAAACATTGGCCTCTCACATGTAATTTATTCCACATAAAACAAACTAAAATCAAATCATTTTCGAAAATCTTTCGTCAGTTACATACAATATTAACAGTATGACTGAATATTGCAATTCTTTCATTTATATTTTGTGGCGAAAACAATTTGAAAAATCTTATTCTAGATTCGATAATCGATCTACATGGAACATTAGCATGTAATCCATCCTAAACTTGGTTAGCATGTGACACTTTATTTCGGAACAATACAGTAGGTTAATTCCTGATTTTACTCCGGGGAGAGAACACACCAAACCTCCATGTGAATCATATTTTCATACAAAATAGCTACAGACAACAATATTTTTCTCATTTCACAGCTCGACTCTCACATTTGAGTTCATTAACCGATACAAGTTGTTCTGTTCAAACAGACCGTTTTTTTTCCTTTTAACTAACCAAACAGATAAATAAGAAACCAACTTCCATATGGTATGCACAACCTGTTCAGTCCTTCACCACACATACATATCCAGAACAGGCTAACACCCAAACTACACCAAATTGTTCAACCTACACAAAGATCCCCCATTGCATACCCCTTTTCCTTGAACAGTGCACAAGCGTTGATGTAGTCTAGTTTTAGTCTTGCCGCATTCTGTAGTGCAGCCAGTACGTTTCTGTTACTGACAGATGCCTTGAGGTACAACACATACACATGCATGCAGACGCACTAGCTGTAGTCTATTGTTTATCTCACTGCATCCTGTTTCTGTGTCTGATACATGTCTCAAGTACAACATGCACGCACAAACGCACATGTACACACACACACACACACACACACACACATACACCAAGATGTAGTCTATTTTTTGTCTCGCTGCATTCTGTGGCACAGTCAAGAAGTTTCTGCAACTGATACACACCTCTGGGTACAACATGTATGCACACACACGCACATACCTTGATGTAGTCTAGTTTTAGTCTCGCCGCATTCTGTAGTGCAGCCAGAACGTTTCTGTGACCTATACATGCCTCCAGGTACTGCACACATAGGTGCTCCAACCGACTCATCTGAAACTGAAGCAACAAAAAAAGCATTTTTATTAAATGATCCAGATCTTTTTCTCTTCTCGGATTACACTGCACTGACGAAACGTACCTGTGATCCAACTGTTTCTGAATGGGAGCAAATAGTATTTACTGGCTTGCAAGCTATATTACACTGGCAGCTAATGTTGTGGATTAAATGTTGTTTTGTGGGAAAATATCACGGTTGTACTTTAATATCTTTGAGGCATACATTATTTGACTTTTTGTGCATATTTTTTACATTCCTATTGGTTTAAAATGTTATACTTGTAGCAATTACCTGTAGCGCAAGTCTGTACACATCCATCATCAGTAATATCACCTGGTTATTGTTGTGCTCCTCACCTACAAACAAGAGTAAATCTTAAACCTAAGTTGATTTTTATTTTATTTTGGAGCTTCATGTCATCCTAATAGTCTATAACTATAACAATCATTCAAACCAGAATTCTTTCCCCAGCATGGTACAGTAGTCTATCACAAGTGTCTGATCCTACACTTTGTGGGGTGAAACTGGGCGGGGGGTGGGGGTGGGAGAACTTCTATCTGTCAAGTCTGACAAACTGATAGCACAATTTTTCACCAGTCACCAACCCACCTTAGTCGGGGTTTTGCCGTGGTCATCACAGAAGTCTGCTTCGAAAAGCATTCAAATTAGTGTGTTGTTTCACAATTACTTCTGCATACAGGTAAGAGCTAAAAGATAACGTACCATTCGTGCCGGCTGGGTATATCCTATCTGTGTATATGTAGGACAGCACCATCTCGAACGCCTTGGGTACGGCGTCCGGCAGGTACACCTCTAACCGTGGGTACCTTCTCTCCTCCTTCTCTCCCTCTTTACCTTTCTCTCTATCCTTCTCTCGTTCTCTTTCCTTCTCTATTTCAATCTCTGCCTCTCCATCACGCTGTTTTGCCAAGAACTAAAAGAAGTACACATAAATGTTATGATTATGTAACTTGGCTAATTGATAATTTATTACGTAGTTGTCTGATCTGTAAAATCATCAACTCGAAGAATTCGCTTTAGACTTGAAACAAAGAAGCACAAAACATGAACAACAGAAGCACGTCTACATTACCTTTTCTCTGGCGTGTCTTATTTTATTCCTGAGCCATGTGGATCTAGCAGCAACCATAGCAATGTGTGCTTCTATTTTTGTCTTGTCCTGTGCAAAATAATAAAAAGATAGGTCCGGAGGACCTGTGCTGATTTAAATAGTATAGATAAATGCTTACTTTTGCCTGAAAAATGACTCAATTTTTTTGTATAAATTTTACACATTTTCAGTGCTCTGTATGTTTCACCTCATTACCACAAGAGGGTACTATGTTCACAAAAAAGGTGGCAAATTCAAAATTTTCCAAACCCCCCCTAGAAACAGTCATTTTCTTATGTAACAAAAAAGAAATGTCAACATATCAAAATTGATTCTGTAACTCCATGTCTACATGTTCCATATGCATGTCTAAAAAAGTAGGTCACACAAAAATAGTAGGTCACACAAAAATAACTGTTGGGGTGAGACTCTTTGGGTTTTCAAAATTCCGCCAAAAATTAACAGATAACTTTTTTCAAATTCTGACAAAACATAAAATTAATTGTTACCCAAATACACCATTTGAATATGTTTTAACATTGACAGTTCCACTGAATATAGATGCATTAGCCTGAAATGTGGATTACATGCTACAAAATCTGCGATAAAAAATGACCTATTTATTTTTTTGGAATTCTGACAAAAGAATAATTGAACACTTTTGACAACATATAAAATTGGTCCGAAGTCAATTGGAAGTGAGCCAATTCGGTTAAAATGCATATAACATGACTGATTCCTTATGCTGCTTTAAAGCGGTGCTTTAAATCAGCCAAAAAGTTACTTCTGTCAATATATTTATATGAACACATACTTCCTGAGCACAAATACATAAGTAAACATGAAATATAAGAAGTTAAGACCAAAACTGGCCGTATTAGGCAGGTGACCTCCCAAAGCGTTCAAAGCAAGTTTTCTGTATTTCATTTTGAGACAGAAATTGGAATGGAATTTTATATTACTGTCGGATATCTAAGACAGGCTTTATCGTCTAATTGCGACAGTCAAGACTAGTTTCAATGAGTAACCGTGATTCAAGCTCTATCTATTTCAATACAATGTTTACTTACCTTCCCTACAATAAAGTCGACATCACAGAATTGTTTACTCTCCAATAGGCGCCCGTAGTCGTCGTGAAGGGTACACTTCGGATAACTTGAAAACTGAAATGTACAGAACGTTCCAACTTACTACGCATGATTCTAGTGTTAATATCGCTACTTGAATACAAGGCAATGGCATAAAGACATAAGAATATATCTTTACTCATAAAAAGGCAACCTTCGGCAGACTTTGTCGGGGATACCCGATCGATCAACGGAACACTTGTTTTTGTTTACGAGGGCTTGACATGGTTGGTTGTAAATTTTAGAAAGTCCAATCTTCAGTGGCTCCACAAAACACACTGTTGCAAGGATTTTGATAAAACAACTTTGCATAATTTCTGCAATATCCAGTTTACATTCCCTTTCTTTTCTTCGTCTGAGATTGTAAGTTGTGACTGACCTGGAATCTGTATATTTCGCCGCTGCGCACGTTGTTGTCGACGGTTCCACCGAACACGTACATAGCGTCCTTCACTACCGCCGTGGCGTGGAACAACCGGCCTGACAACACCTGCAACATGTAAAACAATGACACTTCTATGAAGGAAACTAATTTAGAAAAGCACTAAATCTAATTCTCTCCACAATCAGTAAGTGTTACATTTATTCCTATCGAATACGCTCAGAGTAGAATTTTTATTTTTTGGATTACGTTTCAACCAAGGCAATACAGTAGAAACTGTTTTGAGCGACACCTAACTTTTCCAATCCAAAAGTGTTGTAAAAGGCAGGATGTCGCTCAAAGCAGGGGCATTTAAATTGGTCTGAACCATTTTACTTTTGTGGAAAAAGCGTCGTAAATGATAAGATGTTGCTCAAAATAGGTGTTGTTCAAAACAGGTTCTACTATATGTTGGGGAAAAAGTAGACAAAAACTGCCTTTGCAGTATATTTTTACAGTCTTCATTCATTAAAATTTACATACAGTTTTCCAAGTACTTACATGGCTGTCAGCTGAAGGTGCTATCACTGACCAAGTCTGTGAGTCCAAGTCATAACTGAAGAACACAATAACATCAACATTAAAAGTAGCAATACATGCAAAGTAGCATGTAATGAATAAAGCTCAGCTACACTTAATATGCTGATTTGGTTAGAATACTGATGTATCGAAACTTTTCACATCCACTTTATGTTCTTTGCCTAATAATTAATACTTTAAACGTGTCGAATGTAAAGCTGGGGAAAAACCTTGATAAATGCTTGATCACTAAACTTTCCCAGGGAAATTTGGACCTGAAATTATTCTGGGCAACCCCTAAGATTTTATCCAGATTGCCCTGCAGAGCAACCCGACCAACTTTCGTCAAATCAAAAATAAATTAAGATGCAACAGTTACTGTAAAATAAAAGAAATGGAGACCTTTATTGTAGGTCTATAACAGTTAGATTTATCCGTTGGCAGAAGGTTTAATAGGCAGTACAGCCTACGGGTTTACCTGTTTGCCATTTTAGTTCTGTGATGTACTAGATCGGAATAGATTTGTTTACAAACTGCTTTCAATCTGTACTTGGGCTGATGTTGCGGCAAAACAGATTTTTGCTTGTTACAGACCCGGTCAAGCTCCTGCGAGGTCGCGGTAAACACACCACTAACCTTTGCCAATACTATGGCAATAGGGCAACAGCATGGTCATGTACCATAGAGCCCTGTTGATAGTGATAGTTGGTTCATGTAACTCACCAGTGCAGACCGTGTGGAAGTGTTTGTCCCGTCGCTCCACCGAACACGAACAGGTGTCGATCGTACGCGACCATCGTGTGACCGTACCGCTTCTCCGGCGGGGGCGGCGCACCACGTAATATGTGCTCTGTAGAGATTCTGCGCCAACTAAATACCACGAGAAAATGCATTTATATGGTTTACTGATCAGTTTTGCATTGACCTCATGCCACTTGGGGATCTTCTCAACATTTTTGATGCATTGGAGGGCCAGAGCATTAGTTGTATTCGACTAGAAAGGCACTAGGAACAGTAAAAGTTTATTCTAGTTGAGAAGGCCTGGGATGTAATTTTTTTCATTTTATACATGTAATTAACATCATATTCTAACACAACGGTGTTTAATTAACACTCCTTGGTGTCTTCAGACCTTGGTGTTTGGTCTAGGCCAACCAAAGCTCGGCCAGGTTTGGTGAGTTCACCAAACATGGCAGCATTTGTATTTTGTTCAACTTTACACAGCTCCTGTGGCATAATTTTTTCTTGTATTTTTGTGTTTTACACACCAAATGAAAGGCAATGTTTTGTTTTATTCATGTGTGGAATATTGTTCAATTCAAATAAAAATTGAGGTTGCAGTAGCTATGTAAAAAGGGTAAAAAAATATGAATGTTACACACATTTTGTGTCTTGATGTAATTTGTTGACAATCATGGGTTAGAATAGGAACCCCCCACCCCCTCCCCTCCAGGGTTGGGATTTGATGGCTGCCAGACCTCAGGCAGGGCTTGCCTTACCAAACCTTTGGCCTGTGTCTTTGGTTTTGGCAAGACAAGCCCTGCCCTTGGTCTGAAGCCACCAAACCCGCCCCTTCGGGGATGGGATGGGAATCCAAATTTTGGCGGTTGTTTTAAAAAGGCACATTTTTAACTGACAAATTTTCATTCACTCTTCAATAACAAGCTTCACTGACCGGAATCTATTCCCTGCCATTCTTCAGCAAAAATTTAAATCCTTATTATTTTCATTGGGAAACAATGGCATTAACTCACGTTGTGTTATTGAAGGTGAACTGGAAGAGATCGTTGGTGATTTTAGCACCGCTCTGACCAGAGAAGACGAACATACTGTCCCGCGCCACGGCCGAGGCGAAGTTACAGCACGTCGGCGGAATGTCTCCTTTTTGATGAACCTGTCGGAAGGGAAAGTGTAGATAATTTTATTGTGGGGATGGGGCCCTACATTTACGTTCAAAGAGAAGCATAACTGGGTGCCCTGGTCAGAGGCCACAACAATTACTAAGAACAGGCAGAACTGTATGAAGACAAATTATTCACCTGTTCATAGAATACTCGCTTGAGGAGGCTGTCCATTAAATTGTGCTGACAGAACACTTCAAAATGGTTAAAATACAATATGTACATGTGTGCTTCATACAGGAAGGAATTTATAAAGTTGAATCCGTTGCAACACATAACAAGGTTTTTGCAAGAAACATTTGATTATAGAGTGTTGGTTATGTGAATGACATTTCAAATAATTTAATCTTATCACACCCATCTTGTTGTGTTCACAGTTAAAGTGCAGTCAGTACGAACCTCCTCCCACTGCCGACTGTTGTCTATCAGTGAGATCGTCCACATGTCGTTAAGTCGCGCGTTACCATCGTAACCAGCGAATATCCACAGCTTCCCGTCATGCACTGCCGCCCCATGTGCTGCTCTTGCAACGGGTCGTCTGGAAAAAATGTGCAGAAATGTCATTTTAAAGTTTTTCTTCAAAAAGTGCTTTACGAAGAAAGTCAGATCTTTGGCTCAGTTTTTAAAATTTACCTTATTTGTTTTTCATTTCCTTTTTGTGTGTGTATGAAACAATGTTAGTGATTTAGATTTCAAGAATGTCAAGAAATTAATTGCTATTTTAACCAAATAGTGAGCATTAGGTAATATGTTAAACTTCAATTAGCTTTACACAGATTACAATAGATTCGTACCTTCCCTCGAACTTCCATTCGATCCATTGTCCCGTGGCGAACTTGTACTCAAACAGATCGTTCTTATTGGTCAGATTTGAGTTGGAGTGAATATCACCCGTGTATCCACCTGTTTTAAGGATGAAAATATATTTAATTAGTTGGAGTCTTGCTTGTCACAAAATAAATAAAATAGTCCATAAAGATCGAAAATAGATTTGAAAGTGGCCCATACGTTAGTATAAACAAATACCTCCAAATCTTCATGTCTGTAAATAGATATAAAAGCTCAAATACTCACCAAAGACGAACATGCTTCCCTCGTGCACCACCACGGAGTGATGGTACCTGGGTGCAGGAGGTGTACCCGTCGTGAAGGCTCTAAAAGTGTTATATTATGTATTATTATATGTAACTGCAATTTGCTACGTTTGACAAATCCCATGCTACTCATCGGTCGAGAATAGCTGCAAATCTATGTAACTGCAATTATTCATCATATTTTTGGGTTCATGAACTTTTGAAACAAAACATTTGTTTCATAGCTTAACGTAACAGGTTAATAATGAACAAAGCATGTAATTTATTATGCAGATGAACTAAAATAAAAAAATACATATTAAACTTCACCTTCCCCATGATTTGTCCTTCACATCAAACCTCAGTAAATCATTCAGCATGTTCTTCCTGAAAAATAGTAAGGTAACCAAAGGTTACAAGTGGCTTTCACAATGGAGGTTGCATTAAGTATCACCAGCATGAAAAGAAGTAAACTGTAAATACACTTATTATCATTCTTACCCATTGTCACCTCCGAACACATAGATTGCCTCTTTGTAAGCTACCACCGTGTGCTTGCTTCTCCTGTATAAAGAAAATATGCATACATACTGATTTCAAAATTATTACATTGTGTAATACATGTTTTTCCTTTGACCCTTTTCCGCATGGGGGCATCTTTTGGCATATGTCACGGGACCGCATGGAGCAGGTTTTTGCATGTTGCAGCTTGCCGCATGGAGCATGTTTTGGCATGTTTGAATTTCCCCAAGTATCTCCCCAAAGAAACCATGATCACAGCACAACACAGCTGCATCCAATCAAATGAAACTAGGTCTCTTCCACCTCACTTTACCCTCATGAATATTGAAAGATTAACAGTATTTGTCAGCCCAATATGTTAGGGTTGTCTAATGGCTGCATGAGTAGTAGGCAGCCATGTTGTAAGTAGGTCATGCAGTAGAAGCATGCAAAATGACATATCTGCTATGCGGAAAAGGGTTAGGATATTGTTTGAAAGGGTTAGAGCCAGGCTAATGTGCTGACTGTCACAGGCATGGACTAGGTTTTGGTGATAGTACAGTAATTAAACTATGTAAATTTAAAACAGCATGCCTTAACTGACTGCAGAGGGTCAGAAAATTGTTGCAGAACTGTACAACCAGGCCCTACAGGAGGTTTAGAAATGATGTAAAATAGAAGATCTAAGATGCCAAACTGACTTGTAAGTGCAAAATGAAAACACTTTAACAGGCCAGGATACGATCATCTTGCTGACAGATAATTCCCCCGTACCTTGCTCCCACGAATTCGTCACATTCCGGCATCTTCTTCCACCGATGCACTGTTTCAAACGGCTGCGCGAAGTCTAACGTGAGGCATTCTGCACTCTCCGGCCAGTTGTGATCGAACTCGACACCAGGGGGACGAGCTATAGCCATTCTCTTCTATGTGTTGCGCGGTCACCTGAAATACAATACTGTAATATCTGTAGTGGATGCACCAGTCACAAGGCACATAACTATTTCACACGACTTTTTCCATAAGAGTTGATAACACCCCAACGCTTTTCATCCAGTCATCAATGAACTATCGTAACTGTTGCAGTACTCGTAAAAGCCAACTGAACGGAGTACCGCCAGATCTCCGGGCCATAGTCTACGGTCTTCCAGATAGACCTTCACACAAATATAAAAATCATAACTGGTTTCCTCACATTCTTACCCCTAACAAATGCATGATGGGTAATATTCGCTCTAAGTCAGTGGCCCTTGGCACAGTAACATTGTTCAAAATGTATCGAGCAAACTTATAGTCAAGGAAACTACATGATAAATATGCATTTTAATTTGAAAAGATAACCCAAAATACTACCCAAGGTTCTTAGAGTTGTACTGAGTTTTGATTAAATTTTCGTCATGTATCAGACACTCGTGAAATCCGTCAGACAATGACTGGCTTAACTTGCGTCAGTCTGACCTATATTAAAATCTGTCACACAATTTTACAATTATTGTAATATTGTACAAATGATGTAGTCTATTTCTGTGACCAACTATCGTTCAGTCTGACACAGGGTTCCCACTTTCTGGCATTGACAAAATTCCAGGGGTTTTCCAGGATTTTTAAGTGAAATTCCAGGTATAATATTCTTTTTTTGATTAATGTGGCCTCCAAATACCTTTTGGTAAAATGCTTACATCACCTATTTTACTCCTAAAATTGAAAAATGTATATAACTGTCCATGGTAGTTATTTTTCCAGGATACCTATGATTTTTCCAGGATTTTAAATAAAATTGTCAAATTTCAGTACTTTTCCAGGACTGGGAAACCTAGTGTCATTTCTCCAGGTTTTCCAGGTTCTCCAGAAGTGGTGGGAACCCTGCTGACAGGTTTCAAAACTCATTTCGAACACTGTACCAGTATTGACTTTGCATCAAAATATAACCTATCATAACCTATTCTTGAGTATGAATAACAAGGAGCTACATCTAATTTGACGTATCAAGAAGAAATTACTGGTATAGCTTTTCCTTCCGAAGTGAAAATCAGTGGCAAGATCAAAATCCTGGATCCGCTACAGTATTTGAAACCTGGTTTCCTGTCGTTAAGTGTTTAACATCTCTTTCGTTAAAAGTTTAAATAATTGACCACAAATACCTGTTTCAGGTGACGTAAATTCACGACATCATCAACAAGATAAGACGATAAAATTGAAGAAATTTACTGTAAATCAATAAACAAGAAGTGAACTGAAAATGTAACTCTCCTGCAACCTAACGCGGTTTTTATTGCGCAGTCAATGGATCTCAGATGGCAATGGTTGTCTTCTTGTAGGGAAACAAAAAAAGTGATCAGAAACGCAGAAGAATACATATTCATCAACGAAAGGTCTGAGGGCGTCGATAGAACGGCGTTTATTGGCGTACAGTGTGGTTGTATAAAAATTCTGGCGAATACAGACATACAATTTTGTCCACTGCTCGGTTCAGATCTGCTATTTTTGTGATTAATTTGCTTAATCTGTCCATTGACATTATTGTTAAAGTTTTGAGTATATTTTATCAATTTGAAACTCCTAAATCTCAGCAATCAGAAGGAATTTTGCCATAAATTAGTCAGCTCAAAACAAGAATACCTTCCAATCAAAGGCCGAACCGCCCGCTTCGCAAATAGTCATTAAAACGCAAATAGTAATTAAAATACAAATAGTTAATAAAACATGAAAAAATTACAAAAATCTAGAAATTTGACTTTCAAATGACCTTGACCTTCAAATGACCTTGACCTATATTTTGACCTTGACCCCATTTACTTGTCTCAAACATCATA
>JBCAUI010503483.1:0-26178 GCA_038406195.1 Haplosyllis anthogorgicola | reverse complement strand
TCAATTCCCTCATGTTATTCCAATACAAATTGTGAAGATGACCCGTTACTATCTATTTGAAATAAAAAGCCACTTCGCGACAATACCTTCGTATTTCTCTTCCATGTTTACTTTATCCTGTGATAATTGTTGGATGACATGATGCTTCACTTCAGTATCACAAATCTAATACAAAATGAAGACAACAAAGATTTTTCTTCCTTTCTGCTTCTTTTTCATCGATACTGACACTTTCATCACACGGTAGACTTGCCTATAACGTCTTAAAATCTACTGAGCTGCAATGGATTTCAAGTCATAGTTTTATCCAAATTATGTAATTAATATCGCTTTGCACATGTAACCGTGCATTATTCAATTACAACTTTTAATCTGGTAAAAACACAATGTTTCAAAAATATTTCTGTCACCATGGGATAACAATTACATTTGAAGACATGTTGAAGTTTGTGTCTTGTTATGTGAAACACCTTACTGATGTCAGTGAGCTCTCAAATGGGTACTGAAGACAGATCATTAGTGCAAAAGAGTTGCACTTGACAATATATGACTCCAGGGCACCGAAGTCTCTCATATCGAACTTCTATCAGCATCCTGTTCTGAGTCTGTACCTTTCATAAAATGTTACATAACCCAAAATGTAATGACTGTTTGGTCTTACGCCACATTACTTTCACCATCTTAATGAGAAATTCACGATCAGGTGATGAGATAGATACTGATATTTTTAGATTATACTAAAACAAAATCCATCTGATTACTTTGTTTACTTATTCTTATTGAATAGATCTGACCAAATATAGATGTTTACGGTTATATAAAAAGCTCTGTTCATCCTAAATTAAGGTGAAGAATGCGGTGGATTGGAATATCGAAAAGTTGTAAGAATATTAATTATGAATGATATCATTCACAACCCTGAACTCTTATTTAAGCCAAGATCCATTCAATAAAGAAAATAGACGGGAATAGAAAAATGATGTTTTAGGTGGAGCAAGACCTTTGTGTTCTCTTTATATTACTGTCACAGCTCATTAACCTACAATATTGACATGATCAAATCTGACTTGTTAATATTCTGGGAAGTGTTCGTGTTTAAAAATTCGGTAAATTCATTAAATTCCCTCATTTCAAGAAATTTAAAGTCAATTTCAAGAATATTTATGTTTCCTGATGGGAATTTAGAAAGTGGGTTTTGAAACCAAAATAACTGTTTGACTTAACATGAAGAAAAGTGATACGTTTAAAATTCATTTCAGGAACCCGTAGATTTATACTGATGGAGTTTTGTAATTTACACGAAATGCTTTGTGACATGGTACACAATTGACAGATTTCAGAGCCAAATTAGCCTTTTGTTTACCCTTTCAAGTCAGCTACCTCATTTTTACAATTGCTTTCTTTTTAGTGTGTTGATTCATTAACATCATTGTGTTTCACGGAATTCCAGTTCTTTATATTTTGTCTCATCGATTTATTAGGTTATAGTAATGCGCAAAGCTTTGCTTCTTATGGTTCAAGAAGTTGGTCTAATGTAAAAACTGTGTAGGTGGAGGAAACAAAGTACGCCTGTCAAATCAATCATCACATTTAATAGATAATTCAAGTAACATCCAGATGCTGATGCTATATTTATCAATTTTTCTAAATTTATCTGGAAATTTATTTAGCATTTATCTGAAACACTGAACTCGTCATCCCTGCAAGTCATTTTTTGGCATTATGTTGGTGTAGTCAAGGACTGAACCTGAGTGACGATCACAAAAAAGAGCTTACAAATTTGCAATTTGCAATTTCATACCCCTGTTTTATTACTGGAAAAAGTCCGAAGGAAAATCAGTTGAAAGGTGGCAATTTTCCTTTTTGGATAGATCATACAATTCCCCCAAACAGGAACTCACACAAATCACAGACCTCCGATGGTGATTGACATCTTGGAAGGGAAGAAGTGTGGCCATCCTGGTGGAGTCTAAGGCACCTCAAATATAAGGAAACTTGGCAAGGCACATTTGTCTCAGTGTCTCCAGAAATGTACTGTCTAATAAACAGTGAGGATATAGCTAGGTTAAACAAATGCAACCAATTGTCTACTTTATTTGATGGTTTTCCTCGAACACTTTGTACTGCACTCTCCTGTTCTAAATAATTCTTTGTGAGATACCGGCAACACACCAAGTTATTTGTGTCTGTCTACTTTGTTTATTTTGAAGCGCTAAAAGAGAAACCATTAGCCTAATAGCAAAGGATTAACTTTATGGCTATTGGGGGTACCTATTACATACCAAACCGGCATTCCGGATATGAATATACCATACTGGGTATTTGGTCTGACCGGGGGTAGCTGATAACATCTGAGTTATTGGCCTCATCATGGACGGGTAGATGCCGTGAAAGACCTACGACTCTGAAGCGTAATGTTGCATAAATATCCCTTTGAGTTTTCTCTATGCTTTAAACTATGGTTAATAGTTGCCTTTATGTTTACGAAATGATCAATATCTATCGACTGAACCGCAGGAGAGTGGTCTGAAACATAGCCCAGCTGCCAAAAGTGTGCCTTTAAGAAATATATCACAACATCCAAAATTACAGTTAGCTTTTTCAATCGTAATTTTCAGAAAAACTGAGTGTACTTGAAATGTGTGGTGCATTTTTATTACATCAATAGCATAGTTACTCACATACTGCATGTTTTCAAACTGCATTTCACATGGTGACACTTACCTGCAAATACACAAGAAATACAATTATTACGAGGGGCAGCTACTCGAACACCAGATATGATGCATGTCTAGTTAAGACTACACAAACGGGAGTTCAAAAGGGAAACAAACCTCCAGTTCACACAGTAGCAGGCAATTAGTAAGAGCTTTATGGGATATAACAGCAGAATAAATTCGAACGTTTCAGTCTTGATTTGCACATGGAGCGCTACAAGCACGGTACTTCATTTTGCCAATCAACTACATTTACAAAAGTAACTCCAAATTATGTCAGTGGTCTTAAAAACGAATCTTAACATGTAAACAACGGAAATATATTACGGTAAAAATATCCCATTAGAAATACATCAGCCGATATATTACTGCAGTAGGAACTGTACAAGGTAATAAAGAAATGTCTAGAGAGGTGAAATGGTTCTCAGAGCTGCAGAGTTAGGTCTCTTCATACCCCGCGGTCTTGTATTGTGAAGTACGGTTGTATTAAGCCAATAACTCGTGCGATGTTTTAGGAGCATTGAAAAGAATTTAGGTTTATCTCTGAGAAAAAAAATATTTATATTAAAACGCGTTTGTTTCCAAACATACTATTCGCCTACGGACCTAATTTCTGAATTTCTGCTTCTATTGTTTAACAGTTATCAAGGATTTAAAGGTAGGATTCGATATATCGTGTAAAATTACTCAGTGTAAAGATATTAAAATATTAGACATGTATACACTACAGGGGCGGATCCAGGATTTCCCGTTTGGGGGGCGCCTGGCCCATCGAGGGGGCGCCACCCCTATTTTTGCCCAAAATTTAGCGCAAAGCGCATGAAAACAAAGGAAATTTGGGCCGTTAGGGGGGGCGCCGGCGGCGTCCCCCCCTTAATCCGCCAATGCATTACTTTCATCGGAGTGGGGTTTAACAGACAGCTTTAATGTGAGAACTGTGTATCTGGGAGGCAAATCAGAGGGCGGTTTCAAAACAGCGATTACAAGCCATACATCAGAATAAGGCAACGTTGATGTATTCATCGGCCAAAGCTGCTCTGGATCAATAGTATTGCGGATCAAAGAAAATATGAACAAAAACTTTAAAAGTCTTTGCATCTGCAAAAATTTTTACTGCGTAAGAGTTGTATTTTCTAGACTAAGTGAAAGTTATTAGTGTAACGTGACCAATGTACGAGAGGAAGATCATATGGATCAATTATGTCCATTGATATTGCATTTTCTAAAGCTACATGATCAAGGGCGCCTACCAGGTCGAATGTTGCATGATTGCAAAGTAAAGAACTCTGGATGTGCAAGTGTTTACCAAACGTCACGCATCTTTCGGGGAGTTTTCTTTGTCTGCATATCCAACTTGTACCTCAATTATATATATTGGTACGGATGGGAAAAGTTGCATGATATCTCTTAGGGAAATCATAAACTTTTACGCGCAAGACTCTTGACTTCCTCAAAAGAATGTACAGCCAGATCCAGGTACACGAGGTCAATAGGATTTGCAACTTGGTGACCTTTTTGCTCCTGAATGGGAGTTTGTGAAGAAATAAGAACTTTGGGTAAATATCACGCTATATCTGATTGAAATATTCCTTCGCAAGGCAATATCATTAATTTTGACGTTAGGGTGTGACGATCCCAATATGATTAACAAAAAATAAAAAGTGGTTTGACACTTGTGATTGGTACTTAACTAAGACCTGAAATTTTACGGATTTTACTTTGATTTCAAAATACATATACGTATTATTATTTCTTAGTCGTGATTATACATTAAAAATGTGAAAGTTAAAATTCCTCTGAAACACACTGGGTAGTTAAAAACGTGTAGTGATACCTCTTGGTACGAACCATGTCACTTTAAGTTTATACCGCATAATCTTGGAGGCTGTTGATACCCGAAAGAAGTGGAGCTCTTCACGGGATGATGCATTGCGTGACTTGAGCGATGGGATTATGGCAGAACAGGTAATCACTCCTGAACTGCATCAAGTTACCTTACGACCCAGTCTTAAAACCTCGGTTATTGCTTCGGTGATCCCAATACAGAAAATTATTTTTGACGTTTTGAATGCAGTATTCCTCTCATGTCATGACTATGTCACATTCAGGTAATAATTACAGAGTCATGTTCCGCAATTAGTGACTATTATGACCGGGCAGAAGTTGCTTGCAATGAGGTGCCATTGGTTTGCGGATAAAATCATATGACTAGGTTTGATGGTCAGACTTAATACACTGCCGATGTTAATGTTATTAGAAAATTCTGAGCTTGATCACCTATTTGTAAAACAGTGCACATTGTCAGTTTATGCCTTGTTACCTTATTACCATTACTTTCTGCATAACTTAGATGTTTACAAACAATGACTCAACCACCTTAATCAATTTCTGTTAGTCAAAAGCTACCTTGTACTTGCGCACTTGTGAAAATTCAGGAGGCACAGTCAAAGCAGACGTCGAAATTTAACCTTTAAACAATGCAACACATATGTCTTTAACGAATCAGGTTCAGGAATATTTCTTATGGCCATGAAATTGGCTGAAGTGATTCCCTTGTATAAAAACAAGGACAAAACATTTGCAAAATTGTCTACAACCATTTGTCAAAATTTGTGGAAGAAAATGCCCTGCTTTACCAGAGCCAGTATGGATTTAGATGCTCAAGATCATGTCAAAACACAATAGTAGAACTGGTCAGTGATCTATTAAAGGATAGAGAATCAAACAAACACACTATAAGTGTCTTCCTGGACTTATTGAAAGCATTTGATACCTTAGAGCATAATATATTGTTGGACAAACTTGAAATATTAGGAATTCATGGTGAATCAAATGATTAGTTTCAAAGTTATTTAAGTGATAGGCAAATTAGGATGAAATGTACTACTATGCCTAGTGAAAAACCATGTTACTCAGACACTTATAAAATAGAATATGGTATGGCTCAGGGAAGTAATCTGGGCCCATTGTTGTTCATCCTTTTCTGCAATGACATACATGTGATAGTAAAAGAATGCAAAATAATTTTGTTTGTGGATGATACAACTGTATATTACTCACATACGAATAAAAATTATTTGCTGTACACTATAATGAATGATCTGGAGTGACTAACTGACTGGTTCTGCAAAAAAAAATTATCTTTGAATTTGAATAAAACTGTAGCAATATATTTTAGTCCGAAGAAAGATGATAATAAAATAGATTCTATATATATGTGGAGCTATGAAATCCCATATGTAATAAATACAAAATTTCTGGGAGTAACAATCGATAATAAAGTGGACAGAGCAATTTTCACTTGTGTATAATAAAATTAAAATAAAAATCATGCTACAGCTAACACAAAATATGCTTGACACAAGTATGAAGAAAATGATATATTATGCACATATATATAATCATTTGACCTACTTGTTAGTTGTGTGGGGCAGCATGTTAAATAAAGAAAGAATAAATATAATGGAAAAGTTACAAAGAAAGTGTATACGATTTGTATATAATATGAATAATAATGATGATATAATGGCACTGATGAAACGAAACAAAATCTTAAGTTTCAATGAAATTATTTGATTAGAACAATTAAAATTGGCACACAGAATAATGAATAAATATGTTCCAAAACCTATAATAAATAGTTTCACTATACTTGACAAAAAATCCAGGGGGAAAAAGCAGCATAATTATGATACTAGGTTAAAAAATTTACCAAACATATTGCCAAGTAAAGAATTTAATAACAGTTACCTTTGTGCATGTACCACGGAATTTCAAAATATACTGGCAAAAATTAGGTTAATAAAAAAGAAACACCTTTTCATTAACAGGGTTAAGCAGTGGATAATATACTAATATATTAAAACCATACTAACTCACAATAAATTGGAATTTTAAGGTATCACTTGATGCTGGGGTACATACAAATTCTAAGGTATCACTTGTTATCCATGGTTTTCTGAGCCATCACTGATGGCTAATTGGATTGCTGGATAGTGGTGATGATAAATTTTAAGGTATCACAGTTTACGATAAGTATTTCGACTACATGTACTGAGACAGTGAGCCAATGACCCACTTATACTGGAAATAAAACCATAAACATGGCGGTGCTGAAAGATGTGTCTAGCTACAACAATTGGGCTCTTGCACTAGCAAAACAAATTAAATTTGACTTCAACATACAGTATCCTTGTGTCGATGTCACTAAAAAGATACTGAAGTCAGGTAAATTTACTACTCAATATCTAATGTATATCAGATACATCCATCATTATGAACCTGTGTATTTGAACTATGACACACCTGATAGATGTATTGAAAGCATGTTTCACATACTTGCCCATTGGAATTTTGAAAACCCAGCCACAGAAGGTCTACATGAAAAATTTGATGATTATACAAAGTTAGAAACAGATGAATTTCTGAGTGCTACGACAGAACTGTTAAAGAAAAAAAACCATAACATTTGCTGAATGGCTATTCACCATCAATATGAGAACAGTAAGATGTGACAAGATAGTGCTATATCTACTATCTAAAATGCTGAGAATACATGTACTAGTAGAACTGAAGGACGGATGGTGGACCACCATACCTACTAATGTGATGACAGACTTTTAAAAACTGTGGTTGGTATGCAGTGAGCATCTTGTTTACACAGGAAAAAATATGTATGTACGACTGGAACCCCATGAGAAATTTGTGCAGTTGTGTGAAGTCCCTAAACTTCACACACCCCATACTGAAAATTAAAAACAGCCAAAACAGCCTGAATCTGACAATAAGCATTAAGAAGATTTAGAGCACACTAGACCAGGCTACATATAAGTTAAAATGGAGCATCTATACAATACAAGATCAGTAACAAGTGGTCAGAGGCTTTTTTACAAAGATGGTTCAAGTGATGATGATGGAAAGTGAGACAGTGATGATGAGTTTATTGGAAGAGTAATTGGCCATGTGATTATCACACTGGCAGAACATACATATAATACATGTAGCAGATGCTAAATGTACTGGAGAGAGACACTGATGAGAAGGAGGATAGTACATTGAAGGTCCAACCTGGTTACCAAATGAGATCTAAAACAACAAATAGAATGGATGAAAACAAAAAGCAAAAACACTCTGATAAATCACCAAAAAAGGCATGAAAATTGTCAAAGTCTATCAATACATCTGGATCAGGAGCATTAAAGCTTAAAATGGTGGGGATCCTAAAATGTAAGAGTAAGCAATACATACTGTGTAGTCTGTGTAATTCTAAATATAGCAATAGAGCAACACTCAATGTTCACTACATTCAATATTACTGAGTAATGAAATCATGTGCTGATTGTCAAAAAACTTTTAAAACACCCAGTGGTTTAGCCAGGCACCAATACTCTCATATGAGTAAAATGCACAAATGTGGCCAGTGTGGGCAAAGTTTCCATTTTCTTAGTGAACTGATAGCACATAAGATTACACACAAGAAGCAAGCCAACTTGATGTGTCATTACCCACGCTGTGACAGATACTTTAAAAGGAAAAGTGACCTGGTGCAACATACCCATGAACATGAGGGTATAATATGGAAGTGCAAAGTGTGTCAATTTACGGTGCCAACCAAACAAAAGCTACAAAATCACATGAAGGTACATAACTCTCCATTAATGAAGTGTCAATACTGTGGGAAGTTGTTTTGACAAACTCAACAACAGAGTAGGCATTATATTAAGTGTGAAAAAGAGGATCATCCTCACCTGTATATTGAACCATACAAAAATAAAGGGGCAAAATAACCCCCTACATTAGTATGTTACTCATGAAGTTCTGGAACCTCTCTGAGTGAGTTATATATTATATATTTTACCTTATATATTTTACCTTATATATTATATCAAAAGTTCAAACCAGATAATCAGGAGTGCAGCCCATGAAGTGCTAGAAACCTCTCCGGACTGAAGAATTATGAGGCATCACCTACACAAGTAATAAATAGTGGCAGCATTGAATTCTAAGGCATCAAGAGTAACTCAAGACATCTGATGGATGTGCCATTGAAATTCAAGGCATCACAAGAAGGACTAACTATTTAGATAAAGTAAAACTACAAGAACACTATAATGAACATTATAATTATAAGTTTATAAGTTTATTTATATAAAAGAAAACATATATATAAAGACTATGAGCAATTTAAATTGATAGATGAATACAAATAAGTAAGTGTAAAGAGTGTCACAGATATAATAGCAACAACAACTTGTATAAATATAACTACGGTGTCCTAAAATGGAATTTTGTGGAATCACAGCATTGGTCTAAGTATATAGATAATAGTAATGATCAGAACTTTATAATTATTGACCCAGCATATGGTATTCCTGAAAATCTTATTGCACATTGTTTTTGTTTAGTTTTATTTTCTAAGTAACATGTTAAATATTGGTTAGGTAATTATTTTACTTTTTCTATTGGTATGATAGTAAAAGATAGTGAACATAAAAGTACATTATGGGGTACAATCCAATCCATCGGTACAGTCGAAAGACTCTATTGTACTCCTGTTGTTGATCAGTGATCAGCTATAATATGAGACACCACAATTGCTGTAAAGAACTTTAATAAATAATTTAATAAATAACGCAGAAAGTTCATATCCAAGACCCGGATTCTGAAAGCTTTTAACTGTCTACTTTACTTTGACCTTACATCCGCAGTCGACTCAGGTTCAATACTAAACAGTTCTCGGTGTATACTTGAAAGTTTGTCTGATAAAACAAGAGCTCTTGTAATACAAAGAGCTCTTAATACAAAAAAGGTCATCATAGTTTTGTTCAAACAATTGCGAGATATTTTCTTTTTCCGGTCACTAAACTTGTCCAAATTCTAAGAGTTTGTTTACAATGGACCGAAACTTTTACGCGTGAAATTAAACAAATAAATTCTCAAGATCTATTGTGACAAAATTACTACAAATATTTTCAAAGTTTACTGCCGTCTTTTTAACAGACGCAATCGTCCCACTGCATTCGGATGTTATGTGAATATAGCTGTTTCATTTTCGAGATTTTCAGTGACCGCTGGCAGATTTATATGACGACAGTTACCGTTACATTGTAGAGGAACGTGTCAAAAAGAAGGCCGAAGCGACAATGAGCTGATTGCAGATAATTGTGCGCGTGTATCTATTGATTATCCTTTTGGGAAAAGTTAACTTACATTAATCGGACTGGAGAGTGGTCTGGAGAGCTTTGTCAATATTAACTACACGACTGTTAATGAATTGCTACAATATCAACGCAGTTTCCTGTGTCAATATACTTCAGATGGAAAGAAAACTACATCAATATTAAAATTTCTTTAACTATTCCACAAAATAATAAACGTACGCCGATGTGCGTGAAGATTAACAATAAAGTATGGTGAGGTGCACAAATTTTCGTCCATACGATGTGCTCCGATTGAATTTTTAATTGACCCAAATCTAATGCTCACTAAAATTACATCAAAAACAAATACAAAAATAAATCTATCAGATTGTTTTGTTGCAATTTATTCAGATTTTGTTTTGATAAGGCGAAAGGGAGTCACAAAAATGCCCTGCCTGAACGCGCATAATTGAAAAGGATTAACAGTCTCGTAAATGAAGAGGGGAAACAAAAATAAGGCGAAGCAACTACCAATTCAAACACATTACTGAAATTTTTTAAAAAATCTACAGTATATCTGAACAGCATCTCACAGAGATTCCGTTTGTGACGACCTGCCACTTCATTCTATTTAAATAAACATTTATATTGTAGAAGATACAGAAGAACACGAATTCTGTCATTTCTAACCAAACACATCATTGGCGGATCCAGGTTTTCCCGTACGGGGGGGGGGCGGGGGGCAACCCAATTTTCACCTATTTCCCCCCCAAAATCGGGAAAAACTGCATGAAAATAAGGAAAATTTTGGCCATGGGGGGGGGGTGCCTCCCGCCAAAGCACATCACAGCTCTATTTGTAAAGTAACTCTTAACGACTTGGCTCATAATATTCCCCGCATAAATAACACCTGAAGGAAAAGATTGCTGGGAGACAGATGAATCGGTGTCTAGAGACTTACGTAATGTACAGCACTTCACACTAAATTGTGTGTCATCGAGTAATAACTAAAAGCGTCAATGACAAACCGCTGAATTGATGTCATGTCAACTCGTTTCAACAGCTATTATTTAAAAATAGCGTCAATGTCATATATCCTCTAAATACTGAGAATCTAATATCTTTATTAGAGTTTGAAAAGAAAGTTGCCTTCTGTAACAACACAAATACATTTCTTAACGGGTAGGTGCATTTGTCTACAAGTCATTAGGTACAGGAATTATTTCCACTAACATTATCTTCTTGTGCAAAGATTTCAAAAACTGCAACTCATACCTGTATCTGCGGAAATGAGATCAAGTACAAAACAAGGATACTTTTCTGGCATTAACCTGATAGACAGGATGATTAATGTACTTTGGTCATGAAATGATGAAATTACACATGTGTGTAATGATCAATCTTCTTACAAGAAATGGTATTCTTCGAGATTACCATCCTTATTTCCCAAATATTTTGACAAGTGTACATGATTTCGTGATTACCATGTGGTTGAATACATCTCCTCTTGCATTATTAATTCAGTTGAGTCGGAGGGTAACGTTTCCCAACAGTAGCGAACCGAAGCAGAGATTTAAAATATGTAGGTTACTCAAAGCATATATAATACTTTAAACTGTAGAAATACATAGAAACTAGTAACAGATTAATATGCGGGAAACAAAATGTCTGACATAACTCTGAAATCACCAACTGTGAAAAATTCTTTGAAGACTCTGACACGAAGCATCCAACAAAGAAAAGGCCACGATCCCTAATGAAACGTATGGAAAGTATTTCATGACCCGTGTCAACATCAAGGTCTCCCCAGTGTGAGGAGTATTTCAGATGTAAAGGATTCATTTACCGGAACATTTGGGTCTATCTATTTTCTTCGTGGAAGTCCCACGACCTTGGTGCTATTCATGGAGGTTCTGTTAACATATTGCCACCTTTGGTACCTTACAAACAACGGAGTGGATCGTGGTCTTCAGATAGAAATATTTCTTAACCTTTTTATTTTTTTTGATTACCAGGCATAAAGTATATCTCCGTGATAAAGTCATCCAAATAACAAGCGCAATTAAGAACCTGATTTATTATTCGCAGTAAAATGTCAACAAAAACATTCGGTAAGGAGTAAATAATCCCGAGAAAGCTCTTAAGACTCAAATTGGATAGTCTGCAGATGAAAACTGTATGACGGTATCTGTTTTCAATGCACAAAGGTTAATTGATACATGGCATCAATAGTGATTTTCAGACATGTTATGATTGATGAATATGGCTTCTGTACAAACACCTAGTCATTGAGAAGCTTGTTTTCACACTGGATTGATCGTCAAGTGTAAAAGGTTTGTGAATGAGTCTAGTATCTCATTCATCAAGCAGCGATGAAAAATACTTCAACAAGTTACTACAACACAAGAACATAATTAAGAGCCACCGACAACACTTAAACCAAAAGGGATCTACAAAACATGATTCCTGTATTCGTCTCTGGATTATCTGAGGAACTGATATAAATGCACAGTTCACAAACTGGAAACATAAACAAAACGTGCTGACACTTTTTACCAAAATAAAAATCCCACTCGTTCATTTCTGAAGGGTTTTTCTCCCAAATCGTGTCTTGTTCGTTGTATCGACGTTGTATCCTCCCATTCACTCACTTGCCATTCTGTAACAATAGAATTCCATGTTGTGTCTTTCACCTAAAGAAAAGTGCTTATTTTCCCAAATAAAGAGCTATTATCAGACACTTCACCGTCTGCTGCCTCAAGCAAAATAACTCCAATGTTCCACTGCAAATTTGTAGCTTGAACCTAGGGAATCTAACATTAATGGTCCATGGTAGAGAACTATTCTATGAGCATTACCAATGCAAGCTTCTCTTTTGAAAAAGGATCATACGTCGTCTCATAGATCATTGATGGGTTATTATGGACTTTGGTTTTCTTCACATTCGAGCTCATAAGTAATTGGAGATAAGGCCTTGGCAGTCCATGTAAAAAAGTCTTGTTTTGATGATGATTATCATTTTCAGAGGCAATCAACAACTCTTTCAACGGATTTGAGATAAACATTTTAACCTAAATAACCAAAATGTCTTTATGCTTAAGATAATCATTGAGAACCCCATGCAAAACAATCAACACACCTTTATTTCTCATTTTCTGTGAAAAACCCATGGCAAGACACTATGCAGAAAAACGCTTACATAAACCAATGATCAATAAAGTAGAAGATTTTCAAAGTGCTTCTTACATGGAAATTTACTTTGATTTAAGTAGGATATGCGTTCGCAATCACGAAATGTAAAAAATGAACAGCAGTGGAGAATAAGGATTTGTGCTTTTATTTCATTGTTCAAAATGATAGGAAATTCAGTATGCGTTTCTGTCTATCCAGCCGTGATTATTGACCAATTATAATGCTAATCCTAAGTGAGATTTCCCCTCAATGTAAATCATGTCTGCTTCATTACCAGGCCGAAATTATGGTACTGCCAACCCAACTCGCCTGAGTTAATAGATGTTCGTTTTCTTTAAAGGGTTTCCCCAACAATGTTATAATATATTTGTTTGTGTCACGTTCCAGCCACTTATCACTTAAATTAATGCATACACACGAATGCTATATACTTAGAATATTGTTTTTCTTCCAATGGAATAAATATGAACAGCCTGTGAACATACGCTTTATCTTTCAGGGTTAATCACGAGCTGAACTGAAATCGGAATATGTTCAGTAGTTTTTCCATTAAGACACTTTTCACGTCATCATTTGCATTGATAATCCACACAGAATTTTAAAATACATGGTGGTGATGACAGAGGGCGGATGAACGAGTACCTTGAGATTTGAGTAATCATCGATATTTCACACCTAATGCCGCCCGATTATGTCATAAACAAGAGATTTTGTGACAAACTTCTGATACATGCCGCGGTTATGTTTATCTGGAGATTTAGCCGTATGGTGCAGTATCTTCCGATAATGTTACTCGTATCATAGATATGATATCCTTAATGCAGACTTCCTTTTGTTAATTAAAATTTTCACATGAGACAGTATGGTGCTGCAAAAAGTTACATTTCAAAAGAATGATGTTTGATGCAGGGTAAAGTAACTATTGGACTCGTAAACTGCGAACTGCTAAGCATTTACACAAAAGTAATATGTTAAAACCATCAGGTTATGTGATATGAAGAAAAAGTTAATCTCAGTGTTTGGATAATTCAGACAGAAACAGAAAACTGTGCGACATGGCTCAGCGAGATCTTTCTCACCTTGGAAGGGAGAGGTTCCACTTTGCAGACCAGCTCTGCTCAGATGGAACTCAAGATAGATCCCTAAAACAGTAACCCTACATTAATCATTGGCGGATCTAGGGGGCGCAGCTGGCGCGGCCCCACGCCCCCTTCCCCCCCCCCCCCACCAACGGCCCAAATTTTCTTCGTTTTCATACGCTTTCCGCTAAATTTTGGGTGAAAATAGGGGTGGCGCCCTCCAACGGGAAATCCTGGATCCGCCCCTGTTAATGGTTCCACGCTAGTTTGGATGAGGTACTGCGATGGCTGTTACCAACAAATTTGAAAATAAAAAATCACATTGACAGTAATACACACAACTGGACGTACAGACCAAAAATAATTATTTATATTGGATGTTTTGGCTAAAATGTTTACACTACCAATATTATGGCGCATTCAGTACATTCCAAGTCTTGATTTATTACCGGTACCTGCAATGCGTACTTTGTGATTTACAATGCGATGTTGATTCAACATAATCCAAATGTTTTCTGCTCTTATCGACACTGTAACAATTCCATTTGATCACAACAGGAACGGCTGTTACACACTTGTTACTACATGTTACCGTGTTATCTTTACTTCTGCAGACATAGAATTCACAGCACTGTATGTTATTTCCGAGGAAGAGGTTACCATCGGTCTATCTAAATTGACAACTTAGCAAAATAGGTAGGTGCTTTGAGAATTTGTGCCTCTGAAAAAGCATGAAATTCCTCTTTGATGTTCATCTACTTGATCGAAAGAAAGCTTTCCCAGATAGTTTGCTTCACAACAACAGCGAAATTCTTGGTAATTTTACTGTTTTAAACTTTGCCATATTGCACAGGTTTTCTTTTGCTCTCTTAACAGTTATCACTAATTCACACGAGATTGTAATCTATATTAGAAATGGAAGAGAAAGCCAGACAAGTCCAAAAGATATCGATCTTTTAGAATGAAACAGATAAAGAAAGTGTTGTAATAGGGTACAGACATTTATTGCCCAAAGGAACTTTGACAATAACTTAAAAGGTGTAAAAACATAACTAGCGTTTATCTTTTTCTGACAAGTTTTGGAAGCATGAGTCTTTGTTTTAACATCTCAGAACTGTTTTAATGTACATTAAACTTCAGTAATATAAATCTATTGGGTAAAATTCTGCCTAGTTACACTTCTTTCCATCTTAGTAGCATCGAAAGTATCGTTAAATGTCTCAAATTGCATGTTCAAACCTTTTCCTCGAAAGGAACTGTAATTGCCTCAAGATACGAAATTAAAATCATGTTCTGTTCATTACCATTTCCGAAGTAAAAAGTAGACTAAATCGAAACTTTTCAACTTTCAACTTCTGTTGTAACATGGCATTACAAGGAGAAATTAAGATTGCCAAAATCAATTTGGGTACAACAGTTGTTTTGTTACAAATTAATTAACAATGTACCAACTAAGTACGAATCAACAATATCAGTTATTTTGTGTGTCCACTGTTGATACTGTTTATTCACCAATTAGGAAGGATTTGCAAGTTAATAAATCATTTCGCAACACATTCTTAGACTTTGCCATTATTTTATCATGGAAATCATCAAATTTAACAAATGTGTTTTGCCGTGGTGGTATCTGTAACTGTCGTGGGGTTATGCTTACGTGTCGCGGTACAGATAACACTAACCCGAGGCATTACGATGACTCTACTGACTCTACATTTATTGCTTATGATACATGCATGAGGATGGTCTAGTGTGCACTGCCTGAAGGCGGGCAGGGAGTTATTATATATAGGGGGAATATAGGTCAAGGTCATGACCCTTGGTTAATGCATATTCATAGGCCTGGGCCTTAGTGGCAGGTGAAGGTCAAGGCTGACTGTTAGGTTGGTAGCGGTGTGCTGGGGGTGAAGGCCGTGTATGCTGGTGCCATACCTAGACAGTAACTTAGGTGGATACGAACAAGTTTTTGCTTATTTAGATAATCAGTTTCATTTTCAGACAAGAGTACTTTTTGGTAGTACTTGCCTGATCTGTGACCTACTCATGCTGTGAAGCATCATTACTCAGCAGATTAACATCTACACTGATCTAATCAGCTCAACTATTACTACAGCATGATTACAGATCAAACATTCTCGGTTCTTCTCAAGTGTGATCCAAGTTGGGAAATATCTCGCTTAAATACGTGCTGGTAATTTGTGTATCTGGAAACACTAATTGGGCATTGAACATTTTCAAATAATAACTCTACTCACAGTGCAAAGCAGCATAATTACAATCAAGGATAAGAAAAACAATGAGCATTTTTATCAGAGTATGGAGCATTATAAAAAAAATCGATGAGTCTGAGGCAGAAATAAAGGATAAGAGCTGGGCTTTGAACCAAAGTTGATTTTGGTCGAGCTACAAATCGTAATTAAGACGTCGTTCGATTACATCTACTGGGATTTATCTCAATTAAGCTAAACGTTCGCATTCGGGGAATTTTGTTTTATTGGTGATTCACGAAAAGTAAAGCAATAGCACAATGGCACGATTTTCAATTCCATACAGAGATTGATACGCAAACCTTCTGCTTCATAAAATTTTGAATACTCTTAAGCTTTTGATTGTCCTCGTAAACAGATATAGTTCGTGACGATAATTTACTTCTTGACATAATTTTAGTAATGACATTTTATCTATTTTTCAAAATTGACATATGCTCTGTTTGTCGATATTTTGACACACAATTGCCACACTTTCAAATCAGACAGACACGCATGTGTAAGTATAAAGGAATGGTAAAGAACTGCACAATACATCCAAAAGTTCTTGGATTGATTTCTTTGCCCGTGTAAGACTAGACTGTTCACCAATTACACAATCAGTGACCAATCGTGTTCTGAAACCTAAATCGATCGAGGCGACCGTCTTCCTAGGTTAAGGACCTTCTTCACCCTTCAATTGAATTTATAGGAATTGTGTGAATAAACATTAGAAAACACCGCAAGTAACAATAGGTCAGTTCACATCTATGGATTCATTTTACGTGGCAAAATATTTAATTTCTTACATGTACACATTACTAATGTTGATGAATAGAATGTAATCTTAGTAACGATACATTAGAATCTTGAATCATGCAACATTTCAACAAGTCAATTACTTTCGTACACCTGCAACCACAAAAACCATGATAAAGTTTCTTTACATAATAAATCTCTTCCATACTGTTGAAAAAGCTTATGTTTAATTACACAGCTTATGAAAATCGATGTCTCACAATTTGAAATATTGTCATCTATTATTTACAACACGTTCATCTTGTATAATGCTCTTCCACTTATGAATGTTCGGGGTTGTTCAATTCATGATATTTGGCTTCATTACATTGCAGTGATTAAAGTAAATGTTAAATATCAAATTACAAATGTCGCATGAGGAAAACTAAAATTATTATGCCAAACATTCTCGTCAACATCCAAAAATGCCCATCGTTTTCAAATATTGTGGACAATTTGAAAGTTGAAACTCCAAACCATTGATGGCAGAGGCTGATATATCAGCAATGTAATAATGCGAAAAACGTACATGAATACGAAAAATAACAATAGCAATTACATCTGCCCAATATATCCCTCTTTTGTACTTTGGTGTGTGATCGCGCAAGATAAATTTTGATTGTTAGACTTTGCACCAACTGTCTTTGAGGCATCCATTGATTTCATCCATTCAAATTTCACTGAAAATATTATCTTTATCTTATTTCCTACGTCATATGTTGCGCCAAATACGCAGAATGGAATAGTTTCACATAAATCAATCAAAAGTGGGAAATCTAAAGTGCTTCTTATTCAAATTTTACTTCAATTTAAGATTGCCTTTGGCATAAGCCGTGTTATTCAATTCCTTCTATGGGTGGCAATCTGGAAAAGTGAGATACATGGTGAAGTGAGGTAGATTTTACTTGGAGATTTATCGCTTCATTTAAGCCACAACACAGATGTTCCAGTCAATAGAAGTAAAACATTTATGGAAACAACTGATGGATGAAATAACAGAACTTTTCAGCCTGATTTCATTTAAATTTTGTTGTGGCTTATTTCAAAATAATCATAACGCAAACTCTTGCTTAACGTTTTACTAGCTCCGATGTAATTTTAGGTAGTAGCTTTGAAGAATTATTTCTGAAACTTATTTCCTGGATGATGTTGGTGGTTTATCACTAAAATAAACTGTAGAGTTGCATCTTGGTTTACTCTCATAACAATGTTTTCTGTGCAGATTCCAGCCGCTTTATTCATAGCACTTACTGATCAAATTTGAAACATGTATGATACAGATAGGAAAAGTATGTTGTTAGGAGAAGGCGCCTGGAAGGTTGGTAACCCTGTATTCTCCACAAAAATTTGATACCATCAGAATGCAACTGTAACCGAATTTTGTACAAAAGTCGTAACGACTGTGTGAGGCGTGGGCGGAATAATGTGGAGATATGGGTTAATACCGAACTTGAACATACACGGCAACAGATTCATAAAATCTTGAATAAGAAGTATGACTCTGTGTTTTTCAAAATCAGAGCTCGGATTTCTATTGTTCCCAAATAAATAACAAATCTCCATCTCAATTAAGAAACCAACCAAAACTTATAACAGTTGTTGGATGAGAATAGAACATACCAGGACGAAAGGATTACTTTTTCATATAATTTTTCACAGAATGGTTGAAAATAAATATAATCTGTTGTAATTAATTCTTGTCAAATAAAAGTAAAAGAGGAATTATTTTGTGAAGATACATTACGTGTTAAAGGGTAGATTCGTATGTAATGCACACAACTCTGTAGAATTATTGTTTCTTTAATCCTTTGAAAGATACCTCATGACAATAACACCAAAATCAATGTAAAGTGTAATACAGATAAATCGCGATATCATCATGGTACTGGCACATTGGTTTCGATGAGAATTCGGCAGACATATTGCAAGGATACATGCCTGCAGCTGACTACGACATGTGCTTCATTCTCATACACGGTGACTATCTTGTGACCAATTACTGAGAAATCAAAAGTGAAAACAATAACACATAACATACTAAGTAATTCCTGAACATAACATTGTGTAAACGTTCCATCTCCAAGGGAATGGACAGGAAAAATATTTTATTAAACCATTGGTATCATACAATAGACTATGTTTGTCGGAAACGCACGCAGTATGCTCACATTTGCTCACTACAAGTATTCAGCCAACCATTTCCTAGCTGACATTCGAGAGGTAAAAGTGCTTCTGTATCGAACGACAATCAATGAACATTTTAGCTTTTAGCCTAATATCGAGTCTTATGGCACGTCAAGCAAAGCAATGAATATTGCATGTAATAAGCATGATTATAATTCAGTAATACTCTGCTATCTTCCTCAACCATGCACTCTACATTAAAGTGGAGCACGCCACTCGAGACCGAGGGTCACCTGTATACAAATAAAAAGGCTCCCAATTTATTGGCCGTCAATCCTCAACATAGTTTGGGTGGACACATTGAGATTTAAGTTATGGGGATTACAAATAAAATTCTGAGGATTCCATGGAAATCATCATGAAAATGTGGAAAAGTAAAACGAAATCAATATGATTAAATGTCGATACTCGTCACTGCTAGCAAATCACGCATTTTATGGCAAGATAAGACGCAAGATCTTCTAAAACACAATTAGACTGTTAAAGAATATGACAAATGTGTAAAGCAAGCAGTAATATCAAAGAGTTTTCCGCAGTATGTCAAGAAGTGATTCACTCTGAACATTCTCAGTGCAAAATTAACAAACTGTATCACTACATCTTCTATGAAATCTGAAGAGAAGTGCGAAACACCTTTAGTTAACCCGCATTCCATTGTCAAAAGAAAGCCTCATTTGTACTATTGTAGCATAAAATCAAACTTGTTGCTCTCGGCATTTGTTATCAAAATTCGGTTGAGGTGAAGATATGTCAAATCTGGTCATTCTGGCCAGTGTACGGTACCGGCAAATGGTAATCCTTCCCAGATGAAGTCAGGGTGTTGTAGTTTTTAACTAACGTCGGATATTTGAAAACCATTGAAACTATTAAAGTTAAACATAAACAACACTTTGAGTTACAAAAGTTTGGTATTGCTTGCACATATTGAAAAGATATTTGGGAAAAAGAGACTTGTCATAACTGGAAATGAATTCATAGATGAGAAATTATACTAGTTGACGATTGTATGGACATAAATTTCGCAGACTAGACCCATTCTCAATATGGTACAAAATTAAATAATGTACAGTTCTGTGTGTGACCACATTTTCACACTACTCTATGTCCAAACATATTTACCATGTCCTCTGTTGAATTTTTTACCGTGGTTATATAAGTGTTGACTATGGCAGTCTTTATTAGATCAAAGCCCTACAAGGCATTACTTTAGGTTTAAAACATTCTTTGGCAATATTTTCCAAATATATAAATCTCATGCAGAGAAAGGTATTCTCGTCATTTTAAGACGAAGTAAATACCTATTATCATTCTGTCTGTCTATCTCTGCATATTGTTTTGTGATCATTGGGCATTAAGGTGGCATTTACGTGTTTTTGTTGACAAATGCAACTGGCAGTAAGTAGCATTTGTATTGTGTTGATGTAATACAATCCGTATGTTTCTTATAAAGAACATAAAGTATTATATTGATCGTGATAACTTGTTCGTTTTCGTGGATCTTCCTCAACGCATGTATGTAGCCTTGAATAAAGAAGTAAATGTACAAATGGTATGATGTCCAGAACTGTAGAAGGTGGTCCTTTTAGCCGTAGGCAACAAGTGATATTCAAATTTCCAAAAAAACCCCAAAAACGAAAGTTTTAATGATGGAATCCATGTACACTTGTTCTGGAAGTTATTTACTTGCTCTACCCTTTGTCAAGATAAGCCCTTGTACGTTACGCCTTCAGACAGGTCTTCATCCCGAAAAGCTGGACATATCTTATCAATGTGTCATGGAAATGTACATGGGTTCAATGCTGGGAATTAGTAATTGTCTCTTTTACCAGGACTAAATCTACAAAAGAATTATATTACTTTGGGATCTATCTTCAGTGTGAAAATCCGGACGATGAATTCGGGGATAAAATGATCTAGTTGGAAGAAAGCTGTACAGGTGTTTGAGTTTCACTGCCCCTTTAAAAGCTTAAACCCAATATGTCAATACAGATCTACTTCTGTAAATAAGCTAAAGTTTTCAAAGGTTTTAACCGCATATGTCAGATTTTATGGCGTGATATCTTGAATGGGCCCCATGAAAGAAGTTCTAGTCAAAATATGTTAGAAAACTATTAGTGACAAACAGTGCAGAATAACACAAGTGTTATTTCCTCAAGTTCCAATAATGATCCTGAATCCAGTTGCGTTCAAATCGCTTGTCCTAATATTGCAAAAATCCCATTGTTCAGTCCAATTGCTCCAAATGGTAATCTATACACGTTGTCAAACATCTGTTTTAGAATGTATGGTGACTGTGCGAACCAAATGTCAATATTTGCTCAGATGTTAACATTATGTTTGTTATGTTGTCACATGTTGTTAATAACGATTTCTATTCTGAATTCTCACTGTCTTACGTCCAATGTTTTATGTATAATAAAAAGCATACCTGATTACATAATATTCTCATAATTTACACAAATATGTATACATGGGAAAACTGCAATGCATGCAATTACAAATGATGATAGTAGGTTAAAAACCACATTGGCATCTTATTTGACCTTTACAGAAGAGACCTGAGATACAAGGGCGTATTCGATTCGCGGAATAAAACAGTATACATACATCAAAATCAGAACGAGGATATTTCGCCTGTTTTATTTCGTTGGATTTATGTCTATTTCCGAAATAAAAAAGATCAATTGTTTTGAACAAAAAAGTTTAGTGCTGTCTCTTGCGCCTGAACGTCAATATCAAGGGAACCATCATAATTTTCTCATAAGATAGCGCACTTATAAAGCACTTGCGTGTTCCTTTGACCTTATGATTTACTCCCAGCACTAAGTGCAGGACAACAATCTTCATTTAAATGAAGTTAAATAACAATAACATAAATGTTACAGCTACAATGACAGCAATGCCGGATCCAATTAAGCCTTAATTACAGTTACTCCATGATGTTATACAAGACTCTTGGTGAAAGTTAACTTTTTTACCAAACAAAATCTGTTCTGATGACGAATTCCTCATTCAAAGTTGAAGAAAAATTATGTGTGGTATAAGACTATAAGTGTAGCCTGTAGCGTGTGACACAAGGTTAACGACAACAAAGCACACAATGTGATACCGAGTAACATTTCCCACATGGATAATATCTGCCATGTACCTCCAATTAAATGCACTTCATTGCAGAAGTCTAATCGGCACTGATCGATCATGTGCAATATTAGCCGCAACAAATCATATCTGGTGATAATACGATGAAAAAGAGCCGCATGTTCACAATTAAGGCCTTGGATTCTCTGCGATTAGTGCCTGCAAGTGAAATATGAGGAATTGCTTGAACTACAAAATTATGTCAACTTCATTATGAGGGTTCAAGCAAAGGTAAAGCGAACTTTGTAACATTTTTGGTAAAATATGCCACATCCGTGGCCAAGTTTCTTCTAGATTTTGTTTTGCCGTTCAACCTTCAACAATCTACCTTGCTGTGCATGGCAACATCTTCCCATCTGGGTGGGTGCATACAAGCTTCAGATTACTTTGATAATCAGTCTTGTTTTCAAAATAGAGTGCCCTTGGAAGTGCTTGCCTGCTCTGTAACCCACTCAAGCTGCGAAGCACCACTACCAGGTAGATCTACATCTTTACAATTCTTATCAGTTTGAACAATGTCTACATCATGTAAGAAATTTGAAATTTATGAGCATGATAATTTATCTTAATTTGGCCCATATCATATATAACACATAATAAAACTATATGTATTAGAACGCCAAGTCAAATTAGCTTTTTAAAGCTGCAAAGTGATGTGATGCAAATTACAGAACGCACGATACTGGTTTTCTTTTGTCATGGTTAAAGGCCTTGGACCGAATAAAAACTCGCGTTGCGCATCAAAACTAACGGAATCATCTGCAGGACCCGAAAGAGACATTCAGGATAAGAAACGGTCATTGATCCGAAAATCGTTTTAAAAGAGAAAGTTAATATTGATTTGAGCAAGTCGCTAATTGTATTTAGACTTATTACCTTTCAGGGATTTCTTGACTTCCAAGGAAATGTATTCAAACCAATTTCTTTAGGACATAAAATGCGACCTGCAGCTTGCAACATAATGTAGACTAACATTTCTACTTTCTCGTCGTTCAAGTGAAGAATCTCCTTTGCCAATAGTAAAGCAAGCCCTCTTTTGAAAGTAACGGTACTAATTTGGTATCAAGTATACAGCACATACGCACATGTAGTGCAGCACTAGAAAAACACTTTTGGCGTGAAATTTCAACAACCTAGGCTGTTGGTGAATACATAACCAGGAAGTTTCAGATTAGGTGTATGTAATTGTTCAACACAAAGAGTTCTTACATTTTTCTTCCAGTACATATTAGCATCTGTCAGAATGATGCTAAGGGTCAGAGAAGTGAAGATTCTGATACAGTGATTGATATGTAACTTATCTACTTCGTGGCATAAGAGGTTTTTTCTATCTTCGTGTGAAACAAGCTTGAGGTGATAACAATTCTAGGTAAATAATACCCAATGCAGTGTTGGTAGAGTACCTTGACATGTATTACCTTAGAACGTAGGAGTACGGTTAAGTTTCTATTTTCCTTGAATCCTATCAATGTGGTTCCACAGAATATGTGGGGGTTTTTTTATCAGGTATGTCATTATCTTTTATCATCTTTCATGGTGCTTTATTCTATTCCTAATTTTGATTCGGTAAAAATTTTAAGAAGAGAGTGATGACATGTGCAGCGGCAATTGCAGGCAATGCAGTGTCTGCACGTTATTCTAAATGAATAAATACTTTGTGGGTTTTAAATTCGAAATAGATCATTAGAAGTACATACATATAATTTTCTTTACATGGCTTAAGGCCATTTTAAATTTTCAAACAATGTCCATCGGCAAAGATCAACCGAAACACTAATTTCCTAACTCAGGCTTACGTAATGGAGGGGCGGATCCAGGATTTCCCGTTGGGGGGCGCCCGGCCCGTTGGGGGGGGGGGGTGCCAACCCTATTTTCACCCAAGATTTAGCGAAAAGTGCATGAAAATGAAGAAAATTTGGGCCGTTGGGGGGCGCGCGCCGGCGGCGCCCCCTAGATCCGCCAATGTAATGCTATCTCATTCGGCCTTTATGTAATCAATGAACAATTCTCCAAATTGCAACCAGTATCAATTGAGCTGACCAGCCTTTACATTACAGCCTTATCGGTGCTATACACAGAGACATGGCAATTTAGATACCTTACTGTAAACGCGATTATCCAAGCAAATATATGGTGTCTGCAATGCACAAAGTTAAATGTTAACAATATTCTTGCAAAAAATTGCTCGCAGAATGAGATTTTTATCAGTTCAGGGTGGCCACGCTCAGATCAAGATCAAATTCCCTGTGTTTTCCCTGTGTGTGAGATATTTTTCCCTGTGTTTTTTTCATAACAACAATACATTGTTTTAGTTTGTGCATGACATCTACCACCCCTTACTGCCATCCTTTCTTCTGTTTTATTTCACAGAAAGTTTTCTTAGGTTGAACCGAGAAAGTAGAATGAATTGTAGCAAGCTGTGATCAAAGGTGAAAATTTGGAAAAAATGCCGAGTGAAGGGAGGCTAGAACAAAATTGGGGTACATAAACCTATAAAAGGGCAAATTACTACTAAGTTCTTAATTTGTGGGAAAAATTGAAAAATTCCCTTGTTTTTTAAAAATTCCCTGTGTTGTAACTAAATTCCCAGTGTTTTCCCTGTCTGGAAAAGGTAACATCCAAATTCCCTGTTTTCCCTGTGTCGTGGCCACCCTGTCAGTTGGTTGAGCAGTATTTTTTTCACTGTCTGTCTGGGAAATAAAAAAGTGGTCCAACACAACAAAATACAACTAATAATTTGGTGGATGTCACGAAAAGTGGGATTTGGATCAGTGAAGCTGAGATACTGTTTTATATGGACAAAAGTACCAATAATCTTCGATACTGAAATGAATATTTTTTTGTGCTTACCGTACTGGAGTTATTCGAAGAAACTTAGCAATCACCAATAAAGTAACGACTTACCTACGATAAGAAAAGGGAAGAAAATGTCAATTATTTTCTTTAAACATTTTGTTTAAAGTTCCAGCTTATTATTCCTACATTATATTTTCATTTATAAACGATCAACAGCGTCGAATTTTGGTCACAAAGGTGCCCATCCCATCGCAGTGTTTTCCCAGAAAGCAAATGACTTCCAAATTATCATAGCAAAGGCGGACTCAAGTACTGAAACTAGCCATCAATACGTTTAGAAAACGTCTTTAATATTTATACCAAAATGGAAATTTGTACTCTCGTGGTATGGCGGAGAAAGATCCCGGGTGTACATCAATCACTAAGGTTCAAAGTTCCCCTTTGATTTTATGTCGGAAATATCCCAATTTTATCTGACAAATGTGACAAGTCAAAATTTATCGAAAGCTATCGCCCATCGTTTCTTCTCCCACTAGATGTTCAAATTGAATTATAGTCCGGCACATCAAAGGAGCCAAACTGTTTAGCCATTTGTGAACAAGTTATTTTTACACTTATCAACAAATACTTCATTAAGAAATCTTTGAGAGAATTAATCACAAATTGTCGTGGATGAAGAATTGATCGGTAGGATGTTAGTTGTTCATTGATGTTTATTCACTTTTAACTCTGATCTGACATCCATTCCTCATGCACACATATGATAAAACCCATGTTAATTTGTGTCGCAAAGTGACTTTTTCCTTTAAAAATAGATAGTAAAGGGTTAACTTCACAATTCGTATTGGAATAGCATTAAGGCATTGATTTGTTCCCGGATCATTCTATTTTC
>JBCAUI010503482.1:0-45156 GCA_038406195.1 Haplosyllis anthogorgicola | reverse complement strand
TCAATGGAGAATGTAGCAAATCCCTCACAAAGTGGACACCAATCCCTCACATCATTCACATAGTTCACCGGGCCTGAGAGTACAGATTAAAAAAAGTTAACTCCTGATATTTAAGTTTACTTTTCTTTTTCGATACATTTGGCAAGTCTTAAGACCAAAACTATGTGGATCAAACTTCAGGGATAAAAATTGCCCATAACAAAAAAGACCGGCACCGGTCACATAGAGAACTGCTTCGGCGGTGATCCCAGCACAAGTTTATATTCTAGCAATAAACGTAATATTTATGCTGTCCTTACAAATAGGCGCAATGTTTGTACACATTCACAAATTTGTTTCATTGATTGTGAGTTTTATTTGCTGTATTGTCAGCTACATTTACTCAATAACCATCTAAATATCTGTCTGCGTTTGGCTAAAATAGCCCTAATGCAATAACAGAAAACATGAAATTAAGCCTTGTTATTCTGCTTGACAGAATTACTTACAGCTTCATGTGCCATTTAGATGATCGTTTAGTAACAGTCGCGATACGCCAAGCTACATGTCAACCCGTGACATGAAACGTCAGAGAAACTTTGAAATACTAATTGTGCGTCACCTAATCTCTGTATGTTGTCGGTAGACTTCTCTTTATCCGCAAATTGCACACAGAGAATTCATTACACGGAATTCATATCAGAGGTTTAACAATAGCGCATCAAAAGCACAGCGTGAAATTCTTTCCTTCTCTCCTTTGTTCTCTTCCTATCCAAAATGTTACGACTTTTGTGTAATGCAATACTGTTGATAGTTCATTTTTCAAAGTTTTGCCTAGTTAAAAAAGAATTTTAAATTCTAAATGCTATCGTTTACCTTGAAAGTTAATTGTTGCCTCCCGGAAAGAATGGAGCAATAAGCACGGAGAAATCTCAAATGTCATACAAGAAACGATATTGAAAAATGTCAAAAGTTTCCTTGCAAAACTTTTAAGCTTTAGTAAAATCTTTATAAGATTGAAACTAGATCAAGTTTAATTGAGAAAAGTAAGGAAATGCTGAATGTTTCCTCTTACGTAAAAATTCTAACAGGCATATTGCAATTGACAAATTTGGGCTTTTAAGATAAAAAGAGGTGAAAGATTTGAGGCCTTTGTTTTTGTAACGAATATGCCCTTGTATGCCTGACAAATGCCTATTTTCAGTACTGTCATCCTCATTTGGAGATAATTTTGTACAGGCATACGTTTGATAATTATATAATGACTTTTATGTACAACAGAATATTTGCCTTTGCTCTCAAACAATGTGTGATGTTAAAATGGATTGTCAGACGTTTACTTTGACATGTAAGAACGTGTAAAACATTAATGCGGCAACCAAATATAGGTGGCAAAACGAATGTTTATCTGACTTTTTGGCTTCACTCTATCTGTAACGCACGAGCTATGCTAGAAAATCGATAGGGACAAATAAGTATACCAATTGTTACTTTTATCAGAACCGATCGCTCTGTACAGTTACAATTCTATCTGATTCGAATGACCTTAACGGGACCGAAGAGACAAGAGGAAATTTATTTTGTTTAGTTTGGATTTTCAGAAGATGATAAACAATTTTGTGCGAGAAAATGATTCGAAAATATTCTAAACATGGTGATCTAATAGACATGTAGCCTTTGCATGTTTTCATTGCTTTTCCGCTCTTTTCCGTTCTTATCCACCAAGATTGAGCAATGCACTTCATTATCACTTAAAATGTTTATGAGGTGAGAGCAATATTGTTAACATGTTATGATTTGTATGCCAGTGTAGGTATTTAAGATATATGCAGATACTAAAATATTCCTGCATGAATGCTGCAGTAGTCGAAATAGTTATCTGCTCAAATCCATCAGCCATTATCCGTGGCGGAAAAGAGCGGAAAAAGGACGAAAGCAAACATAGGCTACATGTCCATTACAAGTATTTTAAAAATTAACGCTACCTGTTTCGCCATGATTATTGCAGGTCATCTTTATGCAAGTTTATCACGCAACATGTAAACTTGTTCAAACGTTCATTAATATTTCTTCTGCGCATTCAACAAGTTGTTGAGTTCTCCATAAACACTTGCTCAATTAAAAATATCTCAAATTGCACTAAAAGCAAAAATATACAAAGGGAAAAAATATTAAACTTACCTCAACTTGTAGAGTCACTTTAAATCCCACAAAGTTAGCTTCCAATGTCACCAGGCAGATTCTTTAGCTGTCTTTGCTACTTTTCCTGTCGTACCGCAGAGTTTTGTGACAGACAAAAGCCGTTTTATGAAGATCAACCAGCCTGCGTAAAGCAGATCCTCCCTTCTGTCCAATAGGAAACTGCAGGATGCTTCAACTATCTGACAGTCTGCACCTTTGCCTTATTAATTGCCCGCAAGTGTGACGTGTACAACTTCTTCTTTCCATCATTTGTTGAGTATTAGTGCTTTGTTATGTAGAACTTACTTTGAATACTTATGGAATGTTTTAATTACATGTAGGAAGGTGTATCCGGTTGAGTTCTATAGCAAAATAATGAGTCTGGTCAAGGCAAGCCAGGCATGTTATATATTTAAATAAAAAGTACTGTATTCGATTTCCTGTTAAATATAAATGTTACGCATTAATGGTTTTGAAAGCTACACAAAGTATTACATTTGTAAAAATTTACTGAATGAAGAGGGCAAGCATCTCTACAAATGATCAATGAAAGTTTTTCCAAACTTAAATTCACCTAATTTGTCAAATTCCTGAGACGGATTAATTACTATAAAACATGTCTGTTCATTTTCAATTTAGACGTAGACTGCTTATTCATTCACACAAAAAAACCATTGTTTGAAGAAAGCAGAAAATCCCTAGCAAAAATGTTCCGTTGAATATCTCACATACATCATGACAGAGAATGATCTAAAAGGTTTGAAATTCATGCCGACATTAAATTCTATGAATGGAGAAAAACAAGAATATGTCTTAAATCGCCCTTTCGGTTATGATTACGGTGAGTTTCGGTGGTGTAAAATTGGCTCTGGAGAATTTTTAAAGTACGGGATTAGGCAAATGGCCTGCAGCTTACTCTTGTCCTAATCACTTCTGACCAATAATGGCTTAATGTAATGGTACATAAAGTGCAAAATCTTTAACAGAAATTCACAATAGGATGCTTCTTCCTCCTACAGAATTTCCCTAGCTAGTGTCGACATCTCATATGTGTGGAGCAATGCATGACCATCAAAACAAATGTGATGTAAACCCCATATATTCACCATAAAGGTCCATAGATTTGACACAAAGTTCCATAAACATGCTGTACATGTCATGCACATGTAAACACACTGTACTTACACATCTGTGACATCATGATGGTCCCCACAGGGAGTCAAGAGAGGCAAAACTGGCAAAATGTGATGTCCCACCATGCATTGTGCCATGCATCACCTTTCCAAGATATAATGACTTGTTTTCATTTATAGTAATATAGCATGGTGATGGGTTGTACATGCACAATTGCCACTATGATGTCAGGAGCACTCGACATTCTCATGACATTACAGTGAAACATCACCACATGATCACATGTGATGTCACCACATGTGATGTCATTATGCAAAGTCTTCAATACACATCATGCACTATGTTAGTGGTTCTTTCTTTTGTATCTGTCCAAGGGGAAGGACCATCCACACACCCTCAACCTCAATACCCAAAATGTGGGTGGGTGTTTCAATCCTATTCTCTTATTATTGTTGTGTTTGTCATGTGATGCACCTCATTAATCCATTAACTTTAGTTGTGCATTGTGACTGAATAAACCATTAGCATAAAGACCTGTAGTAGGTTGTTGGAGTGGGATCATCATCCTTCTTGAGACACCAAATTGCAGATATACCACATGCATTGGCCATCTGGAACCATGTGCTGCATTAGAACAGCTTCCATCAAACTAGCATATTAGTGTATGTGACACATGGATTCAATAGAAATGCCCATAGACATGTTGTACATGTTTATACATCTAAACACATCATACTCACACATACATAAACCAGAAAGGCCCATAAACATGTTGTACATATTATAAACATGACAATAATAAAAAACAGCTTCAGGGTTTTTTTATTGTATTTCCTGTCCTGTCTAATTTCTCAGTTTCTACCATGACAGCTTCATGTATTGTTGTCAGCAAAATAACATCCTTCTTTTCATGCCATCTGAAGAACAGTAAAGGACCATTTCTTCCTAAAAACAGTCACCAGGGTTCTTCAATTTAGCCTCAGTGACAGCTTTAGGCAAATATTTTCTTCTGTATCTCACTGTACCACAGGCAAAAGTTTCTTGACTGTGTAACTCTTCAAAAATTCTGGACTTGTGTAATATTAGTTGTCCATGTACACATGGTGACCCATATCAAGAAGTCTGCATCTGTCCATCAACCCAACCACTACTTTGGTAGTTTCTGTACAATTGTTATGAAAAGCACTGCATTATTTGCACAGCTACTCTTTTTATCCTGGCATAGCATTCAAAAAGCAGTACCCTGTTTTGGCATCAGTTACCTCAAACAGCTTCATATACTATTTTGCAGGGGTTTCAGGGTCTTTTTTTAGGATTGTAACACCTAAATTTCATCCTACCCTCATAAGGACAGCATCCCTCATCAAAATGTAGGTCTCTTCCACTTCTGTAACATTGCAAAAAAGTTCTATTCATCATATCATCTAACTCATATCTAGTATTGGTCTAACTAATGGATCAAAGTCCTGATGATTTCTTGCTACATTTTGTGCATTGTCAACAACTTGCAAATTTGACAAAATACTTTGGAAAATATTTCCTGATTGGTAAGTACTGAAAAAGGCATTTTTACTTTTTCAACATGTTCCCTCTTTCTTTCTATTGTGCTTTGTCAAACTAAACCCATTGCTATCAAGTATGCAAAGATTTTGATGTCACCCTCTCCTATACCTCTCCACACCCTTAGTCATGAATACCAATATTGTTCCCTGTAATCAGAAAAAAATCAGAAAAGAAACTTTACATGTATGCCAAATTAAAGACATGGTAATCTACCACATTTTTGTTTTGCTCAATCTAAGGGAATTAATTTTAGTCAGCAGGAAAAACATCACAACATATTGATGATATATGCCTGGACAGACTCACGCATGATGAGTTTGCATCTGAAAATTCCATCATTATACATCATTATTACTGTGCACATGATGGGGGATTTCCTAAAAAGTGGCTCTGTGATTCACTGTAAGAATTTCATTGGTTCACACATGTGTATAAAACCATGCAGTCATTGAATATTTTGTTATTTTTACATTTCCATAAAATGCAAACATCAAGAGTGAAGAAGATCTAATTGAAGGCAACATGGTAACACCTTTTTTCCAAGGTGGCAATCCTCCACATGAATTTAGTGAAGTGGTAAGCTATTTTCAATTATTTTCACTGCTTTTTAATAACTACACTCTGTATAAAAATGTTATGAATCTAATGGTGGATCAATTACATTCACAAGGAAACTGTGTAATGGGTAACATTGGTGTAAATCTAATGATCTGTTTTTGTGACTTGTGTTTGTTCAAAGATCAACATATTTGAGGAACATTTAGTATGTTTGATAAAGCAATCTCTGTTTGAAAAATCATCATGTTTGATAATTGTTGTAATTGAAAACATCAACATGTTTGGGGCACATATATTAAATAAGATGTTTGTTTTTTCAGGCACCAGCAAGATGGACAAGAATGCAAGCAGTTGTGTCACCAGGAAATAATCCACTGCCAGCTGAAGTAAGGCTCAAATTTCACCCCATAGACCCAGAGAATTTCTACAGACTGGACCAGGGAATGTGGATGTCTGTTCAATCAGACAGAAAGGTGTACACAAATGACATTCAGTCAAAGGTTAGAGGTCTCTTTGAGGAGGTGGCCATACTTAATTTTTTGTTGAATTTTGGTAAAACTTTGAACCCACTCCACACATGCACATTCCAACTTTCAGCAAACCACATGAACAGAAGATTGTGGACATAATTCACATTGTTTATGAGAGAATTAATGCAAGGTTGGCCAGGAGAAAAATGACTAGTATGTGTAAAAGTTATTGCAGGAAAAAATTGGAATTCTCACGGTGTGACAGTGGGGCTGCAACATGCAAAGTTGCTTCACTAATTACCATGTTGCAAAATAGAAAATTTTGAACAAACAATGGCATGAGGTGTACCATTGTGTGGTGCCAGACATAGAAGCCACAACACACAGAACATGGAGTACATGATGTCACAATTTGAGTGCAAAGGTTTCATGGGCACAGCTGAAAACTATTTTCCAACATTCTGGATGGAGAATGTAAAGATGCCACATTAGATGTCAGCTCATCCACTGCAGTTTTGATGCTGCACTCACTTCAGTAGCTGATGTACAACAACATGGCATTGGTGATGCTTACAACAAGTAGAACTTTCAAGTTTTATTCATCCATGAGAAACACAGCTAATGGACACTTAAATATCATTGACACTAAGTTTTCCATGTGTGTACTTAACCATCCAAAGTATTTGGATAAAGATTAGTTTGCAAATCAAAATCCAAGGAAAAATGGTTACTATGTTGTGAGTGTAAATAGGCAAACAGTGAACCACTTCATGTCAATGTAACCCCTCTTGTGAATGATAAATGGCAAGGCCTCAGGTCAGTCCCACAACAATTTTTGTTTACGCTTTTCAAAGTTATTAAAGTTTTTGTGTTAAAGTTTGAAGCTATTGACCTAAAGAACTGTGTAGAGACCTCCAGGGAGGCTAGTTACAAAAGGGGGGTTTTGTGAATCAAGTTACTGGTTGAAAAAAGAAGGGGTGTTGCAAACTATAAGGTGCCCTGACCAGAACAAGTACAAATAACTGTGGTAAAATGATGGAGTCATGGGTAGTAGCTGAGACATAATTCATAAGGCCATGTATGAAAATTTTATGATGAAAAGTTATGTATAAAAAGTTTATATTAGAAAGTCATCAAGATGTAATTTCTGAAGAAGTTGCCCAGAAGGTATGCAGATGTATGCCCCAAAACCATGATTCACTCAAAAATTGTATTTGTTCCAATGTGTCAAAGACAAATGAAGAACATGTGTTATTGAAATGAAATGTGCATACCGGTTTGTCATTTCAGCCATGGTTGTAAACATTCTCTCATCAAATAGTGCAAGGAAGAAATCTTCAGGTATGTTTTTGGTTGGATTCAACAAACACTGTCTAAATCCATTGTAAGGGCCAATCACAGGACCAGTATTACATTCAATCCATTGCCATCCAACTTCATAATCCAGTTCATTTTGTACATCACAACTGGAATTTGCCATGGGTTAAGAAAGTGGTCCTTGTAAAGGTATTCCAAAGTCATCATCATTATCAAGTATATCAATTTCAAAATCTGAATTATTATCATTTTTGGAACCATGATTGTAATTATTGGATTGGAGTATTAGTGGCCTTAGTGGCCTTGGTGGGGATCAACAACTTCAGCTGCACAGTTGACTTGTGGATTGGGTGGTGGATCAACCATATGTTGACCTGCACCATTCACTGGACTGGGTGGTGGATCAACAGCATTTTCAGCTGCACCCTCCATTGGACTCTATGGTGGATCAAGAAGCTGTTGAGTTGCATGGTTAACCTGACTGGGTGGCAGATCAACTACATCTTGACCTGCACCATTGATTGGACTGTTTTACTGTCCTGAAGGGTCAAAGGCTCAGAAAGAAATAAACACAAAGTTTATCCTTCAGGAGCTAAAACAGTTTAATCCTTCATAAAACTCATGATAATGTGAGTATATTGCCTAATTAAGATATATGTCATGACTAAGACTTATCATCTTTTAAATTTCATACAAGGATTTTTTTCAAAATGTTGTGTGGACCTGGCCCATTGAACATGCCAATATAGCTTGCTGAATGAATGTAATTTGGATCTGGTCCATTCAACATGTCACCAGTGTGTGATTAAGGAATATGAAAAGGACATGGTCCATCCCATATTGCATTCAACATATAAAAATATATGTTAATGAATGGATGTAATTTTTGATTTTTATTTCTCATTATTTTGACAATAAATATACTGAAAACAATTATTGGCCAGCATGGCGGTGTGCTTGTACAAAACGCAGTCATCAATCAATTATTCTTTCATTGGGTATTGAACCACCACTACTGTGTATTTGTTTCACAGTCCAATGCTCTACCAACTGAGCCAGCAAGGAACATGTTAGCTGGCCATACAGTTTTTCCATAAACATATGAAACCAGAAGTATTATTTTAGTTCCCAAAAAAGTACAGACAGAGACACCTCCTAAGGGAAAACTGTATATGAGTATGGAGCATCGTAATGAGTTATTTCTAAATATCACATGTGTGTTGAAATATGAAGTTTACACCATGGGTAACATGTCATGGGCCAACAGTTAAGTTCTGCACTGATTCACATTAGACCTATCAGGTGTAAACAAATCGGGTCATTTATGTGTATACTGGTGACATCTCAGCAAATTCCGTCAATAAATCTGGGAGGAAAGAGCATCCTAATGAACTGAATGCCAGTTAAGTCGTACACTGGCCATTATACTGGTAGCCTATGCATTGGACTTAAATTATTACGTTCTTAGTAAATTTGTGAAATAGATGTTTCAACACTTATGTCCCAACATTTACCTTTTCATTTTAAAGATGTAACTAAAATAGATATTTAATGAAACTGACCATGTGTTACAAAATAATTTCCCAATAAAATACTTTTTCTCTGGTATTAAATAGTATTGGAAATGTCACACGGTAGAAAAAGTAAATTTGAATACAAATTTAACATAAAAACTTCTGAATACAAAATAAGTGGCATTGGCGGATCCAGGATTTCCCGTATGGGGGGGGGGGCGCCCGGCCCGTAGGGGGGGGGGCACCAACCCAATTTTCACCTATTTTCGCCCAAAAATTGGGAAACACCGCATGAAAAAAATTTTGGCCGTGAGGGGCGCCTCCTGCGCCCCCCCCCCCAGATCCGCCAATGAGTGGGCATTAAGAAATGAATAAATATAACTACATGTACCTACATTTGCCTTGGGTATGACTTGACTGCGCTTAGTTTGGTACGAGTTAGCCAGACTTCAAGTTGACTGGTTACCTTTTCACCTAGTCCCTCCCGATGTAGGTCAAATAAATTATCCACAAGGTCCCTTTATTATCGCACGCCACAATTTCGTTGTAAGAAAAAGGCCTGCACAGGGGGAAAAACATTGAGATTAAAATGTTTTAAGATTCCCAAAGGAGAAAATTACAGATGCATGTTAGCAGTCAAATCTTCTATCGCAAAGGAAAACTGTTTCTTTGGGATTTTTTTTGCTTCTTTTTGAACTAGTGATAAATGTAAAATAAATGATAATAGTAGCGAAGGTCTCACATTTTAGTTTGCACGATTTTCATTAAACAATCCCAAAAGAATTTTGTGCCATAAAAGTGATGCAAACACTTTTTGTGATAACAAAATTGACTGTTTTAAAGACAGTGACATACCACTTAAAGGGAGCGTGAGATGAAAGTCCCGGAATAGCCCAATTGAAAGTTCCAAGTTATACTACAACATGGGGTAGGGTCATCACATGTTGACGTCTTGTCAATTTATTTTGTATAAACTATTGCAAATATTTTAACTTTAATTATGGATGTTATTCCTTTAAAACATCGATGTTACCATTTTTATTGTCTTTACTACTTTGAAAAAGAAGCCAGATTCATTCAGACAACGGATCAGAGTGACACGGTTTTACAAGGACTATGGGCCAAGTGGTCCCGAGAGCTTCTCCCCCTTAGATCCTCTACTGACGGTACACTCTGTCAGGGCAATAAGGGCAATAAGGGAGATTTTTACTCTCTTATAAGATTCAGTTGCAACGTATCGATATGGATTTGTTCACACTTTTATGGATCGACCGTAAATACAACGTTTTGCCGCAGGTTCAACACCTGAATCTTCCAAACAATAAAGGTTTGATTTTTTTGTTAGTTTGTTGCTAGTTTGTTCGTTTGTGTGTTTGTTTTGCAGAGTTAAGTCATTATTACTCACGATTTGTAATATGATGTTTGAAAAAAGCTGTATTTCGGATATAAGCTGCGCCGTGAGAGAAGTGTGCAACAATATGGTTCAGTGAATTTAGCGCCAAACTTCCAGTTTTATTCTATTTCAAATAATTAACGAACTAAAATCAGGAATAAATCAATATTAAACGCAACGGGTCAATATTTCTCAAATAAATCCCAGTCATATCATCAAACATAGCTGATTACCATGAAAATTTGAATTCAAAGGTACTGACTATTTTCTAATCACCAAATTCATTTTGACCATAAATTTCAAACTGTATTGGGCGAACAACTGTCATTGACGAACATTTTACTCATGCACAGTGAGAAAATTCGCATCAACAAACTACATGTGGACGAAAAAGTTAAATTTCCGGTCGTTTCACTGTAAAATGGAAGATTTTAAGATATTTGCACAAGTGAGGAATAATAATAATAATAATAATAATAATAATAATAATAATAATAATAATAATAATAATAATAATAATAATGACAGTTTCCAAACATAAGCAGGTACCGTTATGTCTTTCGCTTTTTATCTAAAATACCACTACACTACAGTAATCCATGAGATGGCACTGACAACTAAAATTCTCCTTCCGAAAGATGTCGCTGCGGAAGGTTTAATGTGTTTGCGGTTCTTTGACCAAACCCTGGATCCACCTCTGAAATGCTTACAGCAGTGAACTTTCCCGACGAGACTGTTGGCCGAAAAGTAGCAGGCCAGACCTAATAGAATTATCCAATGCATGTTACATTGCAAGCAAGAATAACAAATATGGCTGTTAAATAGCAAATAATTTTACTACGTATGAAAATGGGGATACATAATCTACCATATGCCCGGCATAAGAGCAAAATCTCATGGCATTAGAAATAAACATCTCCACGTTTTAGTACATGGTCAAAAGGTTACTGACAATGCAAATATTTCAATTATTTTTCTTATTTTTTAGAAGCATTTTCTGTTCTGAAACATTTAAGTTTGTTTGGTGATGAAACATTTTTTATAATCCAATCACATTGTTGAAATTAAAAGTTAATACGATTGACCAAATAAAAATCGTCAAAAATTACGAAAAAGACAATTGTAATCTTATTGCATTTGTTTATTTTACTTATTCTATGTATTACCTGTTTGTTTAACTATTTATAAAGAGTCCAAATGTCCATAAAATATTACAAACGCTCATTGCAATTGCCCTCATCATTTCTTGTTTTTCTTTGCGCTTAGCGGACGATTTTCACACATCAAAGGAAATCATCCCAGAGAAAGTTGTATTCCTTAACCCATGTCATGGTGCAGCTTGTCACTGATTGGCTGAGGAGCAATTCCTAGAGAACACCTTGCATCCGACAGTTTATTAGGAAATGAATTTTGGACAGGTGAGAATCAGCTATATATTTTCAGGAAAACATATCTCTGTTCATTTAATCATTCAGAATTCATTTACATCATATTACTATTGATAAATAATATTCAAAATGAAACGTTAAGGACTTAAGATTGGCCTAAGAGGACGGAAGGAAAGAAGACACATTCAGTTCCCAGTTTCCATACGAGATTGTTGACCCAAAAGAAACAGGCCTGGCCAAGTGGAATCATTCGGAGACAAAACTTTCTTGGTTTTTACAGGTAAATGGAAGGATGACTACCGCAAATGTCTCTTATGGATTTAGCAATGTATTAGGTATGTATTGTAGTTGTTCTACAGGGTAGAACTACTTTAGTGTTTGTGTAATACGGGAGGAAACACGCGCTCAGTTTCAGTGCCAAAATCTTGTCAAGCTTGGCTTCACGGTCTGTTGACACTCCACACAGACTTGCAACACAAGCTCCACAGGCCACACACTCACATACTGTTATTCTTGTATTGGCAGTGCATACTACAGGATGCTCTTGAAATTAGTGCACAATTATCATTGCTTAAAGTGTATAGAGTCTACCTGTTAAAGTTACACATTTTAATATTGGTCTATTGACAGGGTTGTAGTCTAGGAGAACACTGCCAGCATTCATTCGTCATTTGAGTCAGTGGGAATTTTGCGTAATGAGGAAACCCTTGTACAACTAAACTTTAAACGGAATATTTTTGATAGTTCAACACACAAGAAGGAGTTTTACGTGTAAAAGTCGTGCAAGTGGATTTTAGAACGGGAAATAGGATAGGATGATGAGCACAGCAGGTTTATGATACATGCAGCGTTGTGTATGATACACACAGCAGTCATCCAGAATGGAGATTACACACACAAACAAACATGGGCTTCCATGTAATATCTGCTGCAGGACGTTATTACATTGTGTAATATGGACCCTACTTCTCCTAGTAAAACATGGAACTTATGCACAGGCAAGAGTAACACAAACCTTTAGAACAGAAGAAGGTATAGAAAGGGGAACTTTAATAGGAACCATAGGAGAAGGTTTGGGTGATGTGGATTTAGGACCTCCTTACAACCCTCCAATATTTATATCACCAAGTTCTGGCGAAAGTTACATCAACGTGGATACCAGTAATGGGGACATTACAGTGAAGAACGAGCCACTTGATCGAGAATCTGAAGACCATTATCGATTCCTTGTTTCTTCCGAACAAACTGGTAAAAGTATTACGGTGGATATCTATGTTACTGACACGAACGACAACAAACCCACATTTCCAGTTGCAGTGAAACCTTTGGAACTTTCAGAATCAACTCCAAAAGAGAACAAAATCTTTCTGGGAAGTGCAATTGATGCGGATTTGGGAAATAACAGCACGGAAAGATATGAAATTATATCCGGAAATACAGATAATACCTTCAGACTTAAATCTAGTAAAGCGGATGACGGAATTCTTTACTTGGACCTTGTTGTAAATGGTACATTAGATCATGAAACAAATCCACGTTATGAACTTCTAATACGAGCCTTTGATGGTGGAAACCCGCCAAAGTCTGGTGACATGTTGGTCAATATATCCATTGTCGATGTCAATGACAACCAGCCAATTTTCAGTTATAGCAGGTTTTTTGCAAAGGTTTTGGAGAATGCAACGATAGGAACAAGTGTACTGCAGGTTTTTGCAACTGATTTAGATTCCGGTGACAATGGCAAAATCAGCTATGCCATTGACAGGCAGAGAAGTGATCCTCAAGAAACATTTAACATTGATGAGGACACGGGTAGAATCTACGTGAATAAAGAAGTCGATTATGAAAGTCAGAATGCATATGAATTGATAGTTGTGGCCCGAGATGGAGCCGTCCAGAGATTGCAAACAACGGCCGTAGTGTCGATAGAAGTTCTTGATGTCAATGATAATGAACCGACGATAGACTTAATTTATCTCACACGGGACGGTACGTCTCGTATTTCTGAAAAGGCTGTACCAGGTGACCGCATTGCAAGACTTTCGGTGAGTGATCCTGATGAGACAGACAATGACCCGAAGGTCAATGTGACACTAACTGGTGGAGATGGACATTTCGATTTGCGTACAAGTGACAATATAGTCTATTTTGTACACTTGACAAAACCATTGGACAGGGAATTAAAGCCATATTACAGATTGACCGTTGTAGCAACAGACCGCGGATCACCACCCCTCAGCGCAACGAAAACGTTCACATTGCACATCACAGATTTCAATGACAATCCTCCACGTTTTGTGCAGTCGTCATACACAGCGGAAATCCAGGAGGTTCTCCCAGCAGGATCGTCAGTCATCCAAGTCACAGCAGAAGACGAGGACACTGGCGAAAACTCCAGGATAAGTTACGTCATGATGGACACTCCAGGTTCCCGTTCCGACTGGTTTGAGATAGATGAAGCATCTGGATTGATCACCACAAAGACCAGACTTGATTGTGAAACATCTGTTCGACCAGAATTAGTTGTTGTAGCATCGGATACTGGAGTACCCCCGAAATCCGTTACGACAACAGTGACCGTCATCATCCAGGATGTGAACGACAATCAGCCAGTGTTTGACCAAAGTTTCTACAACGTGACCGTGGATGAGAATACAGCAGTAGGAGTCTGCATTTTGACGGTAAGATTTAAAACTTTCTAACATACGAGCATCTAACTCAATCGAAGTCTTACATCATATACCAAAGATTTCCAATGTATTTGAAGCCCCAATGCATTTCAAATCTTTGATGGTACTCGCCTAGCGTTTTGCCATATAATTTTGGATATAGACTATTTTATGCAATGTAATTGCAACTCTTTGATACCCCAAAAGGGTATTTTCAAACGGTAAACCTTACTTGGTGAATTTCTTGCCATGTTTATTTTGAACCATATGTTTTTCTAATCAATCACATGGACTACAAATCTGTCTGCATTTCGGCTATTCTTCCTCCATCTTTATTTAACTCGTATAAGAAAATTGATAAAAGAACAGGCAAATTAATACACTTTATATTTAGATATGTCAAACCTGCACAAAGAAAAGATTTGTACAAGGCTTTAAATTTTCTCATTTATCAGACTCTGACAACTTGTGAGGACCAACAAAATATTTGATTAATGTAGAACCTTTACTTTAAGATATATAAAATCAAGGGCTTTATTTCAAACGTACATGTTGTTTTAGATGCCATTTAGACTACAATTCTCTTCACAAGTTTCAATATTGAACGCTTTAATATTGCTATTTAAAACAAAAATAATTGGCGTCGAAGTTTTTTATCTATAGCAAGATGAACTGTAGGTGAACTCTGTATGGATTTATTTTAAGGACCATGTTGTATCTGTGCGTTTCTAAATGACCATGTTCAATACCTGGACAGATTTTCCCACATAAGGTATTTTGATAGGCACCTTCTTCTATTCTTTGGTTCTTCAATAAAGTTTGCAGGACTCTTGAGAATATTGGCGGCTAAATTAGCTGTAAACATAGAGTGAGAAAGTATTGCTTCACTTCATTTACATTGACACTGTGCAAACAAACCCCATGTAATGGTCTGGTCTGTAGTTGCGTGGGACTTTTTGCTGTGGTTTAAATTTAGGCCCACAGTTATTGCACCCAAATTTGAATAAGGATTTGTATATACAAGTTGAGATATACTAAATGGATGTAAATATGATAATATGTAATGCAGATGTTCGGTAAATTTTAGATCATGGAAACGGACAATGCGTTATTGTACGACTTCATGTTTGCCGAAACTTTTTCCCTCTGGGATGTTGATTTTACATTACATGGACAATGTCTTAGGTCTTTGACACTCTAAGAGTGACATTACAAAACCACCACAAAGGCTCCTATTCTGGACGCATATTTAGCACGAGGAAAAGCTAGTTCCTCAAAAATCATGCACCAATATTATAAGCCTGGTGAACTAGAGCCTTATCCTGACAAAAGTGTATAGAATTTAAAGAATAGCTCTTCGCCCATTCTGTAGAGTAGAGCTCATTAGATTCACTTTAATGAGCATGGGTAAACAATTAGAAATGTAGAATTTCCGACCGTTGCTTTGTACTTAATCCTTTACAATATTTAGAAAAGCTATCAAACATATTACAGTTGGGGAATTACATTCTTTTGGTGAATATGTTTGGGGGTTAGTTAATTAAAATTTATTCTGTACAGTGTTCAGAATTCATGTTTGAGCCTGAATCAACGGCAATTGTAATAAAATTTCCGGTCAACAAAGATTGACAGTATTTGACCAGTAAACGTAGAAGAAATTGCCATAAATATGTTGATAGACAGCATGTCTATCCACGGGATATAAATGAGTTTGTCTTGTTGGCTTCACCTGTGAAACATTGCAAAACAATTGGTCATCAAATCGATTTCATCCTGACTCTTTATTTGAAGTATTGGATCCCTACTGGGTCATTCACACTTTTTGCAGCCTTGAAAGGACAAATGTGTTATGTTATCCACTAGACAATCTGTGTATGGGACATGGCTTTTAAGGCAACAAAACCTAGTTTTAGAAGTTCAGAAACAATTGAAATTAATTACACGCAGAGAATATGTACTTTTAATCATTTGACTTTTCATTTAGTGCACCATCACTCTTTTAAGTGTTTAAAGCCTTACAATTATGGAATTATTACGTACAAATTTAACGATTTATGGCCTGTGCCCTTTATTCGAATGCATTTAAAGATGCTTGTCATAGTATATCGTTGTAGCAGGTATTTAGGCCATAAGGAGCAAAAAGCAAATCTTTGTCTAAAACGAAAGACATGTATCATGGAGTCAACTTGAAAGAATCTGTCAACACTGTAGACTGTTATGTCCTCGCTGTGTTAAGTATGTTTTTATCTGCACGGGGCCATAAACATGTTTTTGTCTTCATTAAGGGCAACAGGCAGATATGAATAAAATAGCAGCCATAGACCAGGTGTAAGAAGACATCTTGATGCTGAACATGCATGTACATTCTGCACGAAAACCTGAGCGTCCCCTTGGTGTGCATAAACTAAGTGCACGACACTGAAATAGTATTGAACACAGGTAATCAGGCATAATGTCGCACTGTGTCTGATAGCACCTACTACAGTCACAAATGACACTCGAGTTACAAAGGAACACTGCCCTTATTACTGCCCTTGTTGGGAGTAAGAGCTCATAATGATGCTGCATTTGTGCCGACAAGCATGTGCTATGGACCACACAATTGCAAACGAGTTGAATATCCAACCATACTAGCAGTTCTCTCATGACCTAATACACCCATTAGTGATTAAAGCGTAAGACATTTGAGAGTACGATTTGTCTAGCGAGGAATTACTTGAGTTATTTGATAGGCCTTGTCCTCGTAAGAGGCCGTTTGATAGATAATTGGAAAATCTCACAGTTCTCTTCATAGGATTTATTCCTCACCTGACAGCCGTATGCTTTTAGTATACAATAGTATGTAATATGATATGTCCCGCGGGGCTATATTATGATAGATCAATGCCCGTGTACAATAGATGCAGACCCCTAAGAGCTAAAATCAGTGTTTCATTGGAGATTGTGTGATGTTACACTGTCTACTGGCTGTCAGGCATTCCAAAAACGATCACAGTTGACCTACTTCTCCGCTCTTAAACTTTTGTAATTTGATCACCTTATGGCAGCATTAAATTATTAATTCATTCATTTTAATCAGTCTAATTTCCACGAGGTATTTATTATGATGTCTCTTTGTAGACGGAGACGTACCAGTATGTAGTGACAAATAATTCAGCAGGGATGAAATATTTAATGAAAAGTGTCCAAATTCAATAGATTTATTTGGCATCGCGGGTACACTTTTTGCAATTTATTACTGTACCCGACATGCATACACAGGGTGGGTAGTTTGTTGGAGGTGATGGGGCGCAATGAAACAGATGATGCGAGGATTCAGAACTCCTACAGTCTATGTCTTGGGGCTGTGTGTGTACCCCTTGCCCTGACCTCAGCCCCCTCTAGTGTCTAGTTACCCTGCCCTGCCAGCAAAGTAGGCATAAGAAAACCTTAAGACCCTGCACATTACCCATGCCCACTTAATCTGTACTGCATACCATCCATTTTGATCCACTACTGTTTCACAGCAGTTAATTTTGTGCAAAATCTGTTCTATTTTAGATATGTGAATAATTTGGTTTATGTATTATTTGTCAAAAAGTAGGACTGGGCTTAAATCCAGTTGGTTATGACCGTTTTAGCCTGCGGATCAAGCCAATATTGGGTACATCAAGTCTGGGAATAACCACACGTTAACGTTTAAAGCAACTCACTCGAAGGTCTTTGGCAACTGTGCATGGAAAGACAGTTATGTAACCGATTACGCAAGTTGCTAAGCAAAGTGGACTTTATTAGTTAGAGAACTTATGTAAACTAAGATTTCTATGAGGCATTAGACTAAGAAGTTGCGTCCATATCTCAATGGTACAAGCCGGTATTTAGTTTTCCGCACTTTGAAGCGTAACATTTAACTTTTTAAGTGTAGATTTGTTTGGGAGACTTAGTTGTTAGGATCTTTAGTTAAAGCTGGAAGGTATAGATCTGTGTAAGGTATAGATCTGGGTATAGTGTTCTTGATCTAAAAGTAAAAGTTTACACAACGCATGTACAGACATTTAACCTAGTCTGGCGTTAAAGCCGTAGCCTCTATATTTGGTTTAATGATTGGGCTTACGACGATTTAAACACTGCAAAATTGGCTTCAGTTTCTGTATTCCCCTTTTTGCATACAAGCCTTTGACATAAACAATGATTTAGTACATGTGACTTAATTTTGTACAAATAAAAAGTATGGCCTTTTGATAATAAAGTCAACAACCATTAAGTGGTGCCTTGCAACTGAAATACCAATGCCAATTTAGAAAATCAAGAATGCATGCAAAATGTTTTTTGTCTGTGTTGATTAATAAACACTCAAGATCAATCCAGTTTTACGTTGGTGTATTGTGGCCTAAAATTGTGCAAATGAGATCTTAACTGTATAACTTTAGACTACCGCGATGCTTTTGACGCTTTGGTATGTATTCGAGTGTTAGAGGAAATTGGGAGTACATGTTGCATCCAAAAACTGTTTGCTGAGAAAATATTTGTTCCCCTTGGGTGTATTTTTTCTCATTCTGAGAGACAGCAGATTTGGCGCAGGTGTAAGAGATGTTCTACAAGGGAAAATCGTCTTTATGTCTTCCGTTGCTCGAAGTTTCCGTCTAAATTAGCATAACTGTGCATGTACTGCTATTTCGCCAAATAGTCTATGAAAATGGGGCAAAACGTTTGAACTGTGCCCCACTGTACCCAAGTCTGCTCCTTAGACATGCAAACTAACCCAGATACAACAAGTTCTATTGTCTATCAAATCTGATAAAGCATTCCTAACAAAGGTAAAAAATATATAGGATTACTTTATACGGAAATTATAACATAGCAGGGAGCAGATTGTGTGTAGGTTGATAATAAAAGAATTGTAAAGCCACTTGAAAGAAGATTTTATGAATGAAAATTGCACTAAAGGGATTATAAATGGCCACCATGTTTGATTCAGTAAACTCCTTATTGTAAATTGGACTTGAAAACATACCATAAGTTTAATGTAAGGATTTTAGCAATGACTTGATAGAATGCGTGAATAATAAAATTAAAGCCTTTGCTCAAATGGCCGAAATGGCTGAAAATACACCAAGGGACTTCCCATTGCATGGCCAATGTCATTGATTTTTTTAACCAACGACAGTACCTGCCAATTTGCTGCAGACAAAGATGTTTTTTCCCGTTCGTTTTGATGTAAAACGCATTTTAGCAAACAGTTAAGAGTTCACCTAAATGTTAATGCACATGCATTCTTTTCTGCCATTCAATTAGATACATTGGCTTTTGAAAGAAGCAATAAATAAAAGCGAAAATGCTATTTAACCCAGAAGGATGTTATTTCTACATATCAGGAAATTCCTTCTTTAGTTCCATGAACAGTTTATCGGTATTCATGATGTGCAAGTATTGAAGTATCAAGGTATTGAACAGATGCCCACATTGATTGAGATAATTACATAATACTGGCATGGGGGAATTCTTCACGTCCTGTTTTGTTTGGGTAATTATATACATGAAAGCTGCTTCATATTTGACACGTTAATTTCATATATTAACTCAGTAATTACATGATCTTTGGTAAGCCATATGATCTTAAGATATTTCAGATTCTTGTTTTATTTGTTTCAAGTAGAATTCATTAGAATCCCTTCTGCCTCAGTTTATTGGATGAGGTTACATGTTAGAAAGTGATATTGCGAAGCTACACCCTCATTTCTGTAAATGGATAACATTTTAAAGGCGCAATACATTGTTTATTAGATAGAAAAATTGTAATTGTTAACGCTTTAAATATTTTGTCCCTAGAAGCAAGTCGTGGGAATTTATTGCATGCGTTTCGAACTCAATACATATGTAGAAACTAGAAAGCACTTTAACCTTGACCTTGACTACCAAAGCTTCCAAGAAATAAACGGAGCAGTACTTCCCTGATGATGTTTTACAGTCGAAACAGGATTTTTTTGGGAATTGTGTTAAGTAAGGAAAGTTCAAACAATTGTCGATAGATTGTTGTCAAAGCGTATAAATTTATGTCTTCATTCTATTGATTTTATTATTAAATATTTCTGGGCGCAGTTACTAACTGTAAAATGCGGTCGGAGATATTGTATTAGTTATTATGACAGTTGGCAGGATGCATGGGTATGGTTTATCGGATCACTAACTCACTACACAGAAACCTTACGTGACAAGGTATCATTTAAAGTACGTAGATTTGGACAGTGTACCCTACTGCTATTGTAAGGAGTCTTTATAAGGCGAGCAGGAAATTCTCTGTCTATATCTGCCTGACCCTACGGCGAAAACATTTTCACAAAACAGACACTGCCTTACATCGTGTAACGTCGAGTTCTGTGTGCCATGAAAATACCCGTCGACAGACCCACGCAATTGTTCAATATATATTACAAATATTAAAGGGGTGGTGCTGGCTTCAGAAACAGAGAAAAGTGCAATTATTTCTCGCGTTTTTTCCCCAAGATATTATGTTCTTATGTACTTCCCGTCTTGGTTTCTTCTATTGAAATGTGGCTTTTTTCTGGTCCTACTGTGTAAATGGGAGGGGCTCCATTGTATGGCATGTTTAATATTGTTTTATCTGCGAAATACATGATTCATCAACACCATTGTCATAAAAGCTCTTTTTTCTGTGTCAATCGAAAGAATTCCCCAAGACTGATTTGAAACACTATATCCTTGACTTGGCGGACTTTCTTTTCGCCATTAAAATGGAATTAGGACCTTTAAACTTATTTCGGTCAGATTAATTTACTGGTAACGTTGGTTTCATTCTTATTAAAACAGGGCCAGCATGAGCAGCTTTCAATATTGATTAATGTCTATGTGCAAAGTAATAATTGTTGTAATATGATTTAGAGGACCCTCATCCGATAGAAGCCCACCTTGAATAGTCCAGTATAAGCTATCACGCAAACTACAATTTAACGTACATTGTCTTTCCAAATAAAATCTAAACTACACGCAGGAAGATTAATTCTTATACTGCATGCAGCTGGGTTACGTTTATTTATACTGACCACTTTTAATATTTTGTCTCATTGAATACGGTTCATTTGACCCGTTGATTTCTTTTGAATACTGTTTTGTGGTCGTAGTACGGCTATAGATTGCACTTGTCTCTGTTATTATAGATGAATTAATTACAAGTGGTAATTCTTGTTGAACATAAGTGCTTTTTCTGTTAAGTCTGTCACAGCTGTGCGCATACACGGTGGTTAATGATATTCACTTTATTTTCAAACCTTTAGTGTTCTGTACAAACACAGGTGGACTGGTGCTGTTACATCGCTTCCTTTAGAAGCTGATATTTACGGATCAAGAATCGTGTCAATTTAAAATTAATGCGTTATTGACAAGCCTGAACTACCTGTCAATCATATTTTACCTTTCATTGTTTATATCTTAGAACTTGATACAGCTTGCACTGTTTCAAGCTGTCAATCAAAGCCAATCAAAATGCCCTTGTGGCGTATTGAATGAAGGAATGTGCCCCTTGGGTATGCTGTATTGAAATTAATTAGCTACAGTGTGAAAATACCTCACTTCAGATTTTATTCAACGGCCAAAACATCCCAAGGTGCGGAAATAAAGTAAAAAAACATAACGTTTAAATCACCAACGAGTAGGAAGTGATCTCCTTTAAAAAGTTCTGGATAAACATTTAAAGTTTTGTGATACGATTCACTACATGTGTGTCGTAAACTATGTAGGCTTGGATCTCAGTGTACAGTCATTGAAAGTAAAATGTACTGGGTGGTTGAGTGGTTAAGCGTATGATTGATAGTGATGAATAGATAATTGAAGTAGCCACTGTTAGAAACACAGATGAGCAGTACCAGTTCGTTGTTGAAGCTGTGGGCAGCAATGAAACTGAAGCTGGACTGTCTGACCCAACAGCTGATAATCATGATAAACTCCGTAGACCCCTAAGAACCTTCTGTAAGAACTTAACAATCTTGTAAACTCCGGGGTAAAACTGCAGATAGAAATGTGCCAGGACCAGATTCCTTCCATAGCAAGCAGTCTAAGCTATCTTTGTGTTTGTTTTCTTAACAGATGACCAGTTAGAAGCGGAATGGACCTCAATTACTTAAATACTGCAGTATTCCTTGCAGAAGCAAACCATCGGAATGGTAGTCGAGGGTATTGCATTTGTATATATCATAACCGCAACTTCGGTTAAAGATTAAATTTAACATTAAATATGGACATTCAAGTCTCACATAATGAGTTTTAAGGTCACGAACCTTTTATAAACTGCACCAGTATGTAAAAATAGAAGGAAAAGACCATTTTATTTTGGTTTACATTACATCTTGTAGTTATTGGATAAATACATAATGCAGATGAAATATCAGTGTACCAATCATTTTGTAGATTTCTTTTATTGGAAAAATGTCCTAAAGAGGTTAATGATATTTGAACCTTGCTAAAAAAAACCACCACACACAAAAGTGACTCTGTCCCGAAGAGGATACAGAGAACGCAACAAGTACGATGTTTTAAAATGTCGGCTGTGTAAGATTGTTGTATCACGGAATATTTTGGTAAGAGGATAGTTTATTGGCATGTAGGATATATATTTGAACAAATAGCTAAAGTTTCAGTGTAAACCAATGGGCAGATCCAGGTAGTCATACAGACATAAGGGGCGAATTCCAAATATGCATACGCATCGCTTTACATGTTAAATCCATAGATACCTTAGGCAATACTAACTGGACTTTATTTTAAATATTTCACATCGACAGCTATAATTTACCGCACACAGACGGTCTATGTTAACCATTTACGTAGTGTAAAATGGACTACTATCATGCTGATAGATCATTTGCATATTAACGACTATTCAAATATTTAAAATTCACCAGGTAGGACATTGGATAGATAGGTTTCATATAAGTGGGGCCTTTATAATCAAATATTTACTGAAATATATTTGCATTAACATATAATTTTGTCATCTGGATGTGAACGGTCTATAAACCGCAAAGAAGAAAGGTTGTCAAGCCAAGCATTGAAGTTTGATTTACATGGACTACATTTGACCGTATTTCTCGGTGTAGATGATCATTAGTGAATACTTGAACGAATGGTTAGCTATTGTTAACATAATTTTAAGCGTATCTTGTACTTTAAAACTGTCAGTTGAGTTTGATCCTGATTTATTCTCAAAGGGAAATATATCCGAAAACAATTCGAGACAGCTAGAGTATTACATATGGCGCGAGAGTCATTCTTAAAGGGCAGGGTAAATTAAAAAGCGTCGTAACCTTCTGACTCGAAATATTTGATAAAGGTGAATCAGGGAGTCATGAAGAGCGGGCGTGTGGAACATAATTATCAAATATGATTTATCAAGCAAATTCATGGAAACATGAAATTTTGAAAAGAAACTGAAAATATTCATTTTCACGTGGTGATGTTGTATTTATTGTAGTCATCGTATTCCTAAACAAAGGATTCCATGGTTCAGTTCAATGACAAGGAGACGGGGCTAAAATTCAAAAGTTTGCCGTAGGTCTCAAAAAATTAATAGAAAGTGGCGGAACAAAAATTACAGGGCTATGCATTTTGAAGTACTTGACCTTTATCATAATGGGGTCAGGTTCACAAGTTTTTATAAGCTTTAATTTGCAGTGTTTAATTTTTACTTTTAATTTACCTCCCAGCGAGAATATGTAGCATCAAAGAGCAAAAAGTGGCCCATACGCGTATTGTCAAAAATCGCTTAGTTATAAAAACTATTCAGCCCTGATGATACTTAGCAAAGGCCATCCATCATAATTCATGAAACACTTTTCATTTCACCCTTCACAGAAGAAATTTTAGGTTTGATAACGCTCTCAATATTGATCCTGTACTTGCCTGTGTGATAAAGGGTTATTCAAACAAATCATTAAAATTATTTACAAATGAATACCATTGTCCCCTTCTATTGTACACAGCCTATTCTTGAATATCATGTGAAATTACCACTGTCTCATGATGGTTTTGTTTACTTTATTGTGTGGTACGTTTTCATACATTAAATGTTTGACAAAAAGTTTGTGCCAACGTCCACATTTAACGTTTTCGAATTCCAACTGGAATTCCCCAGGTAACCCATTTTTCACAAATATTAAAAGAACATGTCAAGAAGTGTTTTTACAGTATTGATTCTTGACTGCATCAAAGGGCAATATCGAATTCTGTTCAAAACAATTATACCGCTGACAGCACAAGTTTCTGCCATCTTCAAAACAATATCCATTTCAATACCTAAGGAAGATCTTGTCAAACAGAGGTGCCAATATTGGCAGTAATTGCATGTTCAGTTCCATCGAATCATCAAACTGAATTTGTAGTTCTTTTGTGGAAGACACATCTCGATCCAACATTGACTTCGTCCATATTATATTGCAAATATTTACATTAGAAGCTATTAGCAGGTGTATGTATGTGGACAGGCTGAGACCAGTGTCCATTTTGGTAGAGTACCTGCTTTGAGCTGACTAAATGTGATTGACAGATGTATTGTAATATAGTGACAGCTTGTAATGGCCAGATCTGCATTGTTTGGACCATCTGAGATTACTATCTCTATTAGACACGATTGTATTCAAGGTATTCAGAATTATTTCCATCGAAATGATGCCTGGGCAAATACTTATGAGAATTGAATATTGAGTTCAAAGAAAAAAATCCTTCTGTGCTTTTTGTTAAACTGTAACACATCCATGGACGCCATTGACGAATCCGCGTAGAGACTTAGGTAACTTTTATTCGTTATGTAATGTTAAATGTTTCCAATTGTACCATTTATTATGCAAGGTAACAGTACACAGGTAGATGGTATCAAACCTATGAGCATCAACTGACGATTACGGGTCTTCGCATCGTGTTCTCCATTTACATTTAAACGTGTCATGTTGTTCATCAGGCATCACTTAATTGTAGTCGACGTTTACATTTACAGAAACCAACCGATGTGTTGAATAATTAATACAATTTACTTTCTGTGTCATCTACACTGGTTCGTGCCAACAATTCATTATACGTCTTAAAAGCGTCGACATTACAACTATATTATGTCAGCATATAATGTCTAAAATTTTCAAGTAAAAATATATAACAGGGTGCAAAATGCACGCGATTGTTCGCTTTGCAAGGCTGAGGAAACGAAGATTCTTTCTACCTGCAAAGAGTTGTCTGTGTCTAATATTACCGCAATATCATGAATAATGGCGCATTTTCATATTTAGATGACGAGATTGGATGTACAAAGGGATCTGACAAATAGATACATTGCAGATCGTTAATTGGCAACATTGGCAAAGCGAAATGGGTACATTCCCACACTTATCACATATGGATTATGGGCTGATAATTCTCCTCCCATAATGGAACAAAGACGCGTATTGAAGACCTAGACAGAAAAAAGTGATTTTACATTATTTACAGACATTCCTGTGATCTTGAGTTACAACTCCATTGCGATTGTCAAGACAATTGTTTCCGCCTCATCCCTTCTTTGTTAGTTACCAGTGGCCACAAATGGGTATATTATGAAGTACTTTACAGTTTTTTCGTACCTGTTTTATGTCTGTGCACAAGCAAAGATGGCATGACGATAGCACAAAGTAGAAGCTCTTTACAAGTATGTTTCAGTGCATCACAATACATCATGGACAGGAATTTCTTGGCTGTTTTAGAGATAAGCTTAAATTCTATAAACTCGACATCTAATTACAGAAGAAGAAAAATCTATGGCCATAAATATGCCAATGCAGTCGCATCTTGGTGACAAATGTCACCTGTTATCAGCAATAGTTCTGCGTATATCATTGTGAACATGCTACTTTTCAGGTAATCCTACCTTTGTCGGTCCGAACAATGGCAAGGAGAGATTAGAAAAGGCATTTCCAGCATTTCTAATTGTTAAATGTTTCCATTGGTCCAAGTGGTAATTTTCTGGTCATCATGCATTGTACTTTTGTGAAACCTTATCAGAGACTATGTTATTGTGAGGTTGTCAGTTGGTCTCTGCATGATGGATGACGCCCCTCTACCTGTGATTGCTTGTATGATCAGGTCGAGCATGGAACCCCAGACAACCCCGCAGAAACCTGAACCCTCGGCCATACAACCAACTCCACGGGTCTATACAGGGCTACAATGGCTGCCTACTCTGCAATAAAACCTTAAAAGCCAGTTGAAACTTAAAATCAACCTAAAAGTAAATGTGTTGAATTTCAGTACACTGACAAGAGTAATAGCCACGGGACCAGGACACCCCTAAGTAAACTATAATCTCCCCGCGTATCAGTTTTTAACTGCTGTTGTGCAATTTACCTGAAAGCTCTAAATCAGTTGTGCGACCGGAGGTTTCAGTGGGAAAATACCTTTTGCTGTTATTTATGTTGGTTATTATGTAGTCCAGAGAGCGTAACTGCACCTTTTGCCTATACATTAGCTGTGGCTTTTTATGTTAGATCTTTCATAGCAAAGTGTACATCTCTTGAATTGATGTGTCCTACCATATATAGTAGTCATATAGAACGATCTTATTCTATGTGCATAACCTGCACCTAGTGTCCCACTTACAATTTATTTGTGCGTATGATGTAACTAAGCGGCGAAACGGTTGCTGACACGCAAGAGTACCATGCACTAACGTTCGTGGTGGCCAGAGAACATGCCAAGTTAAAATTAAAAGCATTTGATGTTATATTGTCGGATCAACAGACAAGGCTGACCCCACAACTATACCCTTGGTCCCGTAAAGGCTGGGTAATTTACATACTTCCCATTCCCCCTCCACAGTGTTGTCCTATTCAACCGCCATCTGTTGTTCAATTATGTCTTTGATATCGCATGTTTTCTACAGATTGGCGTTTTTGGCTCATTTGGCATAATTGCCAAAGAGCCTATAGAATCATGAATTGTCCATCATCCGTCGTTGACATCATCATTGGTGGCATTGTCATTGTCATTGTCTGCCATTGTCGTCGTTGACTGTGCACAGCTGCCCTGAACACACTACTGATCATAGAGACTTCATATCTTACACACACATGCACCTATGTCCCATCTCAAAGCCTAGCAAAATTTATGTTGCTGTGACCATTATTCTCAAATTGGCAGCCATATTTGTTTTTTTCTTTGAACCTTTCTACTGGAGATGCAGTTGATGATACAAACTTCATATTTGGCAGCTTTATGCATCTATGTACCCTCTTTATTTCCTGTAAAAATTATATTGATATCACATGTATTTGCAGTTTGGCAGCCATATTTATGTTTTTTATAGGTCATTTATTTGGGATTTGATCTTAGATGCTTCATTTGTATCCATGTGATATTGTAACCTATATTGCCTTAGTTTTATGATAATGCCAAATGAGCTCAGGTCCATCTGAACCTATTTTTAATTTTGTGATAATTTTAATGTCATGCTACGCACTGAAATGGTAATGAATGGAGAATCTTTAGAATTATTTGAAAAGGTATTGATTGGATGAAGGTTTTTTTGCGTAGTATTTTCGGGAGTAGACAGGAATGTGTGTCATGTATGTATAGGTCACAGACAGACACGGAAAGGGCTTTGAAGTTTCGGGACATCCTGCTGCAGGTAGCCCCTGGACATGGAGTCAACCAGAGACCCCTTGTACCCCTGGTCCACCTTATATCAATCCCTCCGGCGAAAAGTCATTGTTGTGTTTATACTGTCTGTTTACTAATATGGCCCATTAGCCCATGTCAATGTCTAAGACCACGCTGATTTCAGTACCCGAAGAAAAATTATTGCAATGAGTTATTCATGTTTCATAAAAGCATGTGCTATTCCCCTCATGTTGGCTTGAGGAACCTAAACGTATGCTTTTTGTGTGTTTTGTTGAACGAAAGAAAATAGCTATTTTCCAATACAATACGCTATTTTATTTCCAGCGAAGCAATTTGTACATAATGAAAATGCCAACAGCATTCGTATTGATAATTGCCACAGATACATGTCGTTTAAAACTTCACCTATGTCATTTTAATCGGTGGTAGATTACGAGGCGATATTTCAAACATAATGCTCCAAGATCGTGTTATTATATACGCAACATGTAATTTGGGTGTGAAAGCTTTGTATTTCCAGAGTAAGATGGCCACAAACCACTTAAAGCGACCTATTTACATGGCCACGTAAATGGTTATCCGCTTATGAATGGACAATTTATATTCCAATGTGGCCATTACATCTAAATGATAAGCACAAGAACACAAGATGTGTATTGAATACCGTAGGCAGACAAATGAGAATGCATTCACTTTAGTAATGGGCTGTAGAATCTACCTTGGGGGTGAAAAATGCTATTGGACAGTTATCTGATTGCCCCAGGGTGACAAAGCCTCTTTTACCTTGTGCAGGTGCTAGGACTTAATAAGAAAAATCCAGGGTTAAGAAGTGATGTCTTAAAAGGGCTATCTTTCAAGATAAATTCCTTACAAGCAGTATGAATTTGAAGGTTGATGTGTGAATGTATTGGAAGGGGTGAAACTGTAGCTCAGTCAGATACCTGTTGAATCAGAGCAGGACTCAACTAGACCAGCAATTTGTTCTGCTAACTTACAACATGGTGCAACAAAGAATTGCCAAACACAAGAAAACAGCCACATGATGACCCAAAAATCCCACATTGTATCGCACCATTTTTAAAAGTCGTCTCAGAAAGCTAAGTAGGCCAGCAATGAGAAATTTAATATGTCAAATGTAAACTCGGTGATGAATGGTGACTTTAATGTTACCATGGCAATAATGTAAATGACACTTTGAGAACCACGTATAATGTTGTAATTGTGGTAGGTCTTATAAGTCGTGCAAAAAGTGAAGTTGAGCTTGATTTGGCCTCTTGTACTTGAACAACTGTTAAATGTGATTTACAACTACCATTTATCGTGCAATGGCATATTGTGCGCGTACAAAACCCAGGGTTATTTTGATGCATGGATAAAAGGGATGCCAATGTGAATTGTGTTAATGCAGCAATGATCATGTCTTGAGAAGCATTCGGTGAAAGTGAAGGGGACTTTAGTATTGTGTGCAGGAAACCTATAGCTTTTTGAGTGGCACTGAGACCTCGAATACGCAGCATTGGGTGACCGCTGGCCGCGGGGAGGTCATGTCAAAGGTCCTTTACTCCGCACCAAAGCATGACACTCCTTATCAATGTTATTTTTCAAAACTCTTTCTTGTCCAGTTCTGATTCAATGCCAAAAACTACCCCTGGCCAATGGTTCAACCCATGGAATAACAGAAATGAATTTTCCTCAAAGTTTGATAAACACTTAATGTTGGGTGGCGACTTTAATGCTAGAAAGAATTTTGACTGATAAACAGACTGCGGACATTTTTTTAGATGTTTTTAATTGTGACAATTCTTATTATTAGAACTTCTATTCTACTTTCCTGTCGGTTAACCATGTTAGATAAGCATCTCTTTGAACTCGGACCTCTGCAGGGATAATTAGCTTGACAATGGATTGTTTTCGGAAACCTCAATTCACCAAAGCTTTCCTTGGTGCCGTAATTTGCTCTAAATGGCCATAAGTGGCTAAATCTTACTACTTTATTTTGTTTCAACCATTGTTTAATGAAAGGAATAGTGTCTAGTTTTATACAAACTCTTTCAGTTTTCAGTAATTTTAGCTATTCACTCAACGGGAGGTTTGCCTGTGTGCTAGGCTGATTACCATTTTAGACCTTTATTCCTACATGGGGTAACGATGCATGCATTCATTGCTTAAATACATTTGTGCATATAGTGTGGTTTTGAGATGGTGCCAGTTTAAAACTCTACACCCAAAATTAAAAATTTAAATCTGGCAGTACGCCCTGAAGAGACGAAGAGGAAAATGTCTGTTGAAAATAATGAACCAAGCTCAGTCTTTCATGTCTTAATAAAGGTGAAAACCACCAAAAAAGATGAGAAACCAAGCCATTACCCACCAAATGTCAGACCAGTATTGGAATTTATTACTGTTAGCGGAAAACAGTGGCAGAAGGCAAACGAATAGCAATCATTTGAAACAAATCCGAAAATTGCCCTATCCGAATGTGGGGAAAAGACTTGTATTGTCGCGGCTATAAAATCCCATTTGCTGCATCTTATGAGGCTGTACAAGGACTATTTGCTGAAAATGACCATCTGGTAACAATATGTTAGAGAGATAAATGCGTGAATGAGATTGGAAAAGCAGATCAGTGACAATAAGTCTAAAAGCCAAATACCATAATTAAGGCTACAAAAGTACATCAGGTATGCGTAGGGGAACCATCTATTCTTCATAATTCGTTTAGGCTTTTACTGTTTACTTTGTAGAGGAATTAACTTAAGGATTCTTAACAAGTTTAAATGGACTATTTAGTGAGATAAAACTATAGGATGTCAATGTTTTCAGTTATTAGAGAACAAAAGGTAAGACATTAAAAGTGACCGAATCTGCTTGTTTTATTTTTAATCGAAATTTGGAGCCAAATTAAGATAAATGATAATATACATGTTTTTGCAAATCGTTGTAAACTGAGATGCTTTAAGATACTTGGACTTTGATCAGGCTTAACACCAGATCCCCAGTCCCATTAACAAATAGAATTATGCTCGATTTTCTGGTCAGAGAAGGTCAGAAATCTTACCTAGACACAAAGTACCCTTTTTATAAATACAATGTAAAATGACCACTCTGTGTGACGCTTAACTTATACACAAATCACTTTGATCCTTAGTCTAGTGATATATTGCCAAAATAACAGGGTTTGAAGTAATTTTCATTTTAAATTTAGAAGTGCCTGGGTCAGAGGTGAAGCATGATACAAAGCTTGATGTATATTGTGCTACAACACAGAAAACGATACAGACATAACTGACCACAGATGATGTATGACCTGTACATGTTGCATTATTTTCATGATACCAAAATTATAGGTAGAGGAACAATTGAGATAAACATCTGACTTGGTAATTGTAATTTAGATTTTTTTCTGAAATGATGGGAACATTCTATATTGAAAATATTTGTAAGCGTATATCTACTCCTTTTGTTCAGTGGATTATTGATATGGTATAATTTACGTGCCACAAACTTTCGTTGCCATATATTTTGTTGATGGCAAAGAATGAAGGCAGCATTAATATTTATGTATCAAGATACCGGTAATAAAGTTCTGAATGTTTTGGCCACTGAAAACTTCTGTTAAAATTTATGGGAATCATAGAACGGTTGTAAATTTTCCTTTATATTACCTGAACAACAAATTTCCAGGCGTAAATGACAAGAAATTGAAATATATTATGTATATTTAACACGTACACAATCAAATTGTTATCATTTACTAACATTTAACAAAATTGGTACCGAGCGATATTTTACATTAACTTCACTTTATAAAGTCTTTGTTTCGCAATTTTAGAAAATACTTTGCAATGTTGTATGCACAGTAACAAAAGAAAGAGAAAAATGCTGATCACAGATGGGTTTATTCAGTACAGTTTTCGTAGTATGTGCACGAAGGTTGAAGTTTACCTGGTCGCGTCACATGAAGCGTGGTTTATGGTAGTCTGGTCTCTATGGTAAGTGGGTCATTGATTCACCGAGTAATTGATGATGAGATGTAACAAAGGTATTCCCAGCATGTGGCATACCCACTAATACTACCCAAACAATAGATACGACACGCAATCTAGCAGGGTTGCCCGCACTAATATCTACATCTAAATGTCCAAAATTGGACAAAATTATGTTTTCCTTATCGAGTCACTGGGTTCAGAAATGTTGGATTGTCATCAATTGTTAGCTGTTACATTAACTATTTATGGTAATGACAGGCGATGTTTTGTATAATATAAGGCTTCAGTGCCAAATCTAACAAGCCAGAGTTTAAACCATGTCAATTCGAATATATAGACAATGATATCCGGTTGAGGATGAAATACGCTATTCTTGGGGAAAGGGATGACCTCATGCACAGACGGTAAAAAGGTATTTATCGTCTGTGCCTCATGTTTCGGACATTAGTTTTTGTGTTGTAGTGTTGTGTAGATGGATGTAACATGCAGTATATCTTTTAACGCCCCGCCTTTGTGAGTTTACTTCAGCTGATAAATGGAATGTTGTTACACAAAGTCCAAATTATTTTGACAAGAGCACACTTTTGTCTCTATCTTGATGGCCCTTGGGAATGCTAACATCACAGGAAAGATAGCGCAATTCACGCTTCATGTTTTGGTTTCCTTTCAACATCTGCTTTGTAAATTATAAGTTTATTTTCCGTTGGGCTTATGTATGTTTGTTTACCTGTAAAGGTACATACATGTACATCTGTAGGAGTGGTTGTACTTCAAGAAAATACATGATGCATACGTTTTGGAATGAACCATATCGGTTTCGTTTTTAAGGGTTGGCCTTTAATTTAACATTTTCATAGAGCGTACACATTTTTGGCATAATAAACGACTAATCAATGATCAACCAGGACAATAACAGTGTGCGAAACTCACAATATTTTTCACTCGTCAGTCGGGCGAGCAGGCCATGAAATGTACTTGCCCGATCAAAGATCTACTGGCCACCAAAAAATAGTGTGCAATTTAAGGCAAAATCATGTGCCATTTACAGCATGCCGAAGGTGTGAAGTCCATGTAGGGGGGTCCCCCAGAAAATTTTTGAAATAACGTGCTCTCAGGTGCATTCCTGGAGCCATTTTTTGCCTACAAAATAGTTCACTTTGAGTACACAGTTTTTAGAATATTTTCAACTTTTTTATTTTTCCACTAAAAATTTCTGCCAATTTTTTTCGAAGATATCTCTGCTCGCCAGTAGGACGAGCAGGTGAAAATTTCTGCTCGCCCGACGTGAGTTTTAGTCGCCTGAGCGAGCGGGCGACTGGCTAATTCGCACACTGACAATAAACTGGGATTTATGAACTTAATAGTAAGAGTTGATGTGTATTACATATGTGAGTGTATGTACCAATAATTTGTTGAATGGATAAGATAGTCGTTATTTTTGAGTGACTGGTACCCCCCGCAATTACAACCTCCCTGACTTTGCTTACCTTTCTGTACAAATCATTTTTATGGACAGACATCTACTGTATCGAAGTCCATAAATCTGATACAGATAAAAAGTGGCCAGGAAATATTTGTTTGATATGTAAACATATTTATGACAACAGGGCCATGTCCTTTTCATGTGGGTACAACAGAACAACCGAGCTATTCGTTCTGTATGCAGTTCAGTCGGAATATCTGAAATAAAACGAAAACACATCCAGGAAAGAATGCACGACATATTTGCAATTCTTGATCCAAATAGTTTGTCTTGTTAGTCTGAATTTACTATGCATTCGGGTAGTTTTTGGGAGTTCTGGTACTTTTCAGAATCTTATGGATAACAGTTTATTCTGAATTCCAAGTAGGCGGTCTACCCCATTTTCTCTCCTTTAGATCCCAAAATCTTTAAACGGTTTCACCCACCCTTCCTGTATAACCTGTCAATGCCTTTCTTCAGCTGAGGCTGTGATGAAACTTCGTTTGTAAATAGGCTGATGAATTGTGGATGTTTATTCATGCCTTGTTCTGACACAGGTTTGAAGCCATGCACATCTGTTGGTGGTGGGGTTCATCCCCGGTCGCAAACTTTTCTGGACATTCTTCTGGAAGTTGAGGGGATCAGATCAGAAGATATTGGTCCATGCGCTACTTAAACCAGACAAAATATACACTTGAATTTCAGTAAATCCTCAGGTATTCATCATCTGCTCAATGGCAATCAGTCAGTTACAGCATAGAAACACCTATTAATACCCTAATTATCTAAAGCAAAAAACTGCCAGGAAAATGGAAACAGCTTCTATTCAACATAGCTGTTTGGAATGTTAGAGTCGAACAGATGCTATATTCCTCAGCTCTTGCTAATAGATTGGAATATATCGTAATTTCCTTAGGTTCTGACATGTTGGACGCCATTACAGGTCGATGCGTGGCTAATGTAATCATATTCCTAAACTTATGATGTGCAGTATGTGGCAAGAATCACTGTCTGGGCGAGATTAGAGCTGTAATAGACGAAGCTCTTTGAAGATAGATTGCCTCGGAAATATGAGTCTGATTAGACTGGAGTCGGGTGGCTTATGTCGGGATGGATCAAACCCTCTACCTGCAGGTTACAGTCGAGTGAGTACGTTAGGAGTATTCACTGCAGCGTGACAGAGTACCGATACGCTTCATAGCCGTTCTTCCCGGAGCCTGTCGCACAGTTGTCTGCATGGACATTCCTCAACTGATTGCGATGCACATGTCCACACGTACAAAACACATATGATACCCCTGAATTTAAGTTTATTACCATTGTGATCTTAGGGGAAATTCCAAACATCTGATCCGTCTAGATCCCCATTGTAATTTAATGTGTTTCTGTCAAGTTTACCAAATATGTGTCTTAAAATTTAAAGAAATAAATTACAATCACACGTAAAGAGTAAAGGTCTTCGGAAACTTTGATTAATGGTGGATATTCATTTTCACATACTGCCACGTAAACATTTAGTTCCGATTGCTTATCGTGAATAAATTATCTCGGATTTGTATATTTTTCTTGCTGCAAATTGGTAAAATTAGAAGGCCATAGAGGATCGTGTTTCGATGGTAGTATATTGGTGTAGTGATGTGGTTACATGGGTGTTGGAGTGAAGGAATGTTATCCAGGATTTAATCATGATCAGGTGAAACAGGTGACAGGGGAGGATCCAGAATTGTCTGGTAATCCGGATCATTCCTAGGGCCTTAGAATGGACCACACATTCATAAAGTAATAATTTCGTAGATCTCTGAAAAAAAAGCGATTTACATTTCACACTTTTCCCCATATTTGCTGGATCCAATGATATTCTGAATGCAAAGAATTGTAAAAATATTAGGTCTATAAAAGAAAATATTTTTTCTGAATATGCATTTGTCTGGAGTGATTCACCAAAATGCGAGTGACTTGAGGGCTAACAATACTCTTGTCATCATGGGAAACAAGTGAATGTGACAAGTGACGATAAAAAATCAGTTTTTGGTTTCATGTTGATCCTGTGTTTGCTCAAGTAGAAAAGACATTTGTCTTCGGTTACACATTCATTTGCAGAATATTGAAACAGAAGCCATGGGAAACCTGCTGTCTAAAATAGCGCTTTTACCGCAAGAAGTTATTTGCATTTCAAATCATGTTTCATTAAACCAATTGTGTCATGAGAGTCAACACTTCGTGCACTTATGATTCTGCCATGAATAAAAACATCTCAATTTAGAATAAAAATCACAACGAGCATTTATAAACAAATCAGACGATCAAGATCTGATGGTGGAAATCAAATTCAGTTAGCATTTTACACGCAACACATAATATCTATAAATATTCAAATTTTTCTTTGAAAAAAAAAATGCTATGCAATAATTTCCCAAAAAGTGGCACCGAAATATGTCGGGCGAGTTTGAAATTCCAGAGTTGTCGAAGTTTCAATAAACTACCTGCACATTCAACCTTCAAAGTGAAACTGTGTCTTTTATGAAACACACTCACAGATGGATAGTGCATACATGACACAGTTTGGCATAATTACATGCTTCTCAAATTAATTTCAGCTAATTAACTACTGTTGGCTTGTTACAATAGAAAGATGATAGAATGAAGGTCAAACTGATCATATCCTGAGAGCAGAATGACCACTAACTTTGACTTCGAATCATTAAAGATTCATGGTATTTCATAGCAGTTGCTTACTTTGTGATTGCTGCCATTTTATGTGCAATGTCAAGGGATCGTGCTGCTCATGATTATGTTTACTATAATATAGTATTCTTTATTTGTTATGCTCGGCATCAATATTGAAAGAAGATCATAAAATGGACACGAATAGTTAATGATCCCTGGATTGTATCAATCCGCTTACCGTTCCAGAGTTGATTGAACCAATCAATTCTTTAAGGCAATCATTTTGGGATTGAAGAATATTCCTTACGTAATATTATGGATCAAGTTTTTAGGTTGAATGACACTGTGCATGAATAATTATTAACAAGGGAGTGGTGTAATGAAGTGGAAACTCTTGAGTAAATTGATACAAACTTCGATCAGTATTACAGCCAATGGAGGATTGTATGTTGATCAATAAATTCTTTCAAAGGATGAATTTATTTTTAATCAGTGTATTATTATGCAGGAACATTCTCAGAAAATAGTTTTGAGTGATAAATCTTTCATATGCAATATTTGTACCGCGTATTTAAACTTCTTAACGTTGAAAGTAAATCATACAAATGGTACATTAATCAAAGCAATTATGACAGAGTCTGATAGAGTCTAATAAGTTTAAGTAAACGTAGTAAATAGGTTAAAGCAAGTCTGTTAACAGGCAGCATAGGTGCCGAATGAAACGGCTACCCAACAGCTTAACCTATGTCCTTTCTGACATAACCTTACACCACTATGCAACCTCTGACGACTTGTTGTCTATCTGGTTTCACTGTCCCGAGTTTATTCCAGAAATTTGTGTGGATTTTTTTTAGGCTCAAGATTAAAAGCATGTCATAAACTTGTGAACTTCTGGACAAAGTGCTAAATGGAAAGAAGTAGCTGATGGTCATTAACAGCAGGAGCTGCTCACAGCAGGGGTTACCTACAGCAGTACTGCACCTTTTTGATCATCCAGACTCTCAGCACCACCAGTGCAATACAGATAGCTAATCATTAACATTTGACATGAATTTATGATATATCGCCCGTATCTTATTAACACCAGGTAGGCAACCACACCTCCACTCTAGGAGGCCAAACAAGTACAGCACATTTGTTGCATATTCCAGTCTGTTTATTCGACTACAGGTTTTGTGTTGTCACCTTGATTTGATCATACTTTGATTTATAAAGATTTATAACTTGCTCGTAAGATTACAGCACTTAGTACCGTACTTCAATAAACTGTGCTATTGTATTAGAATGCAAGCAACAGAGCCTCTGCTAAAGTGGAATCCTGATTTCCACGCTATACTGCAAATTGTCATGAGAATAATTTGTTTGCAATAATGAAGTTGCCCAATTTTACCAAAGCCAGGTAAACTTTACCAAAGAGAAAAAGAGGTCAAGCTGCTTCATCTATTTGAGGTGGATCTGCCTTTGCCTTTTACTGCAAACTTTGTTGTGATAATGAGTTATCGCTATACACAGACTCGAAACCGCACCCTTATTATCTAATAATAGCCAACACACTGCTGGATCAGAAGCTGTCAAGTTGCAGAATGGGCGATGTTAATATTTACCGAAGTAACGATCCTATTCAGGTGAGAAATCCGTGGCAATGCAAGTTAATTACAATGATCACAAAGTATATTCAGTCAGCAGTGTATAATGTTGTTGCATGATTCGTGCCTTCAAAGACAGATATGTAAGATCGGAGGGTTAATTGTACATGTTCATTCAACTTTCATCTCCACCACAGCGTTTCACTCAATAGATATTATCTTCGTCAATAGACGAGATTGACCATAATGGATGAACTAAGAAATTGCCATGATACTCACGGCGGTTGAACCATGAACGCGGTTGCGAAATGTTAAAGAGGTCAATTGATCATCAATTACTAACAAGTATCTCGCTGCTAGTGATCAGTTTTCTTCACAGGCAATACGCTAATTTGAGTATTTCATGTCTTAAGATTTCAGCGAAACCGGGGATGAGCTAGACATGGATACAGATCGTCAAGTTTGTAGTGGTCAGTGGGGGTGGAAGGTTAATGACAGCAGGCCTGCAGGTACAGCCTTGATCTCTTTATTACCTGTAATCAGGTAAAGCAATTTACTGCTGCTACATACTTTACCTTAACCAGGTGATGGGCTGTAAGGTTTCAGTCAAATTTATCATCCCAGTCAGGCCTCTACAGGTAGCGTATTTCAGAAGATGGCTAAAGTAAATCGATAACTAACGCAAAATCCGAATGTTGCAAAAAAGCCCTTCGTTCGACATTTTGAAATGCACAACAATGGAAATGAACTTTTAATGTCGCGACGTTATGTAAAATGGTGCTTATTACAGGATTATGACACAAAGTTTCGTGATAGAGCAGTAAATGGTATATTGAAAAGGCTTTTCGGAATTCCTTGTGGTACTTAGCACCTTACTCCATTTTACCATTAGGTAATTTGAGGTGAAGGGGTTTAACCTAATTTTGCTGCATGTTCCTGTGGCTGTTGTATCATGTATACCAGTATTGATCAAAAAGCTTAATGTCTTTGAGGCATTCAGTAAATTTTACCATGACAACTGCAAGAAAAAGGCATTGTATTGGTCTCATCTGCCTGTCAATGATGAAAAATATATGGCCTTGTAAGGGCGAAAATTGGATTGTTTTCCAGCATAGGTAAAGTGCGACTACAGACACCTTGATCATGCGATCTGATAGTTAGGAAGACAGTTAATGTGAGTTCGGATGTAAAATATGCACGTAGACGGGTATTTCCCAGTGCTTAACGTAATTATGTTGACTGCTGCAAAGCTGTATTTTAACCGGCAGATATTATATGCTAGATATATACAAATATAAATGTACCGTATGCTAAACTATAGTTTTATGATGTCAACATTATGCATATATCGTATAAATGAAACATTCAGAAAGCCATAAATTATGTATCTTGTACGTGGAACGGGTAATTGCAGAATTGAACCTTCTGTTACCTGAACTACGGTTTAATTATGAGCACATCTGTCCGAGGCAGTGCCGCACAGTCATTTGTTAAATTTAATGACCAAGTCAGGTGCGTGGAGAAAATTACTGCTGACGAGATGAAATACCTGAAGCTTCAGTGTCGCCTGCATGGCATGGATGAAAATTTTTGAAAATTTGTAGCCAATGTATTGGCTATTGATGTTCTGCCTTTAGAATATTGTGTTTGTCATGGGCTCAGAGATTTTATTCATAGTTAACAATGTAGAAAGGAAATCTGAAATAAAAGGACAGGTGATAAAATTATTGATCATGGGAAGATTAGGGAAATAACGATAGTTTTGTTTACACGAAACAGTTGGTCAGCTAGTCACACAGTCATAAAAAAGTAATTATATTTTTGAATATGATTCATAAGCTTTCCTAGCTTGATGATAATTCTCTTGTTTAATATTAGTCGTAGGGTTGTCATATTTGCCTAAAAAATGAAAGTTGGCAAGATTTACAGGCAGCATCATAAAACTGAGGTGTAATAAAGCAATGCTCAGCTCAATAGCAGATATGACTAATGTAGCTACGATATTAAATGTGTTGACTAAACAAAGCCTAATAAGTGCCATAGATATATATGTTCGAATTGAAATCACACAAGAGTATGAAAGGATCGCTCTCATCACAGTAATGAAAATCCGTCCTTTGATGACACTGGGGACTGTCATTACAAAAGAGTACTTATTGAATGATTGGAGCTTTGATTTCTCATCAGATGTGAGGACATAAAAATAAGCATGTTTGACATTGAAATGAACAGTTAATCTGTGATGTATAGTATGCATGGGGTATGCTGGGGTATTGTTGTGTTATTGTTCAGTTTTGTCAGATCAATGTATCAATACAGGTAGGAATGATGATGTACTGAGACAGGTATTGATCTACTGATTGGTAAGTGTGATGCCTGCAGGCGCACGTTTGGTTCGAAGCATTGATCTGTACAGTAGGAAGATCAGCACTATAAACCGAATGATCCTTTCGTTGTGTACTCACGATTGTTCTAAAGTTCATGAGCTCAACGCAGATGTAGTACTAATCGGTACTGTCCAAAGGAAAGCATCTGTGTGGAATTTTATCAACAGAAATGATTGTAAATTCGCACCGTGCAAAACAAAAATGAAAAAGTACTATAAAAACCGTAAAAAAATTATATATTTTTCCTGGCATCAGTAAAAGTTTTAGATAACGTTTATCTTTTTCCTCGTGGTTGCAGAACAAAACTTTCAATACAAATAGAGCAAAATTGCGACCCTGAAAGTTTCAACCTTTGTCCGTAACAGGATTTGATTGCTCGTGTTGAAAAACAGTAGATCAAAGTACTACTTACCCTATTTGATATTGATATCTGATTATAATTTAAAAACAAAGAGCAAGCCTGATTTTTTGGATAGCCTTACAAGTGACATTGAAATGGCTTCAGTAGGATAGAGTTCACAGCTTTAGATCTAGTCTCTGTGATCCTGGATTACTACTGAACATCAATCCAGAACCGTAGCCTAAACCATCCAGTGTTTCGATAGTTCCCCTTTAGTGGACTTCATAAGCGAACATCGTGCATACCATAAAAAGTATGTGCATCGTGGAACCCTTTGAAATTCATTCAACCATTAGAAATGAAAACAGAGTTTAAATGCTTCATAAATGAAAAGTAAACAGGGGACACAGGACATTTATTTGTGGTACCAGACATCGATTTTTCATCCCGGGAAAATGGCTTTTCATATAAATTCCTCCAGCATGAATTGATAAAAGATTTCATGCAATTTTTGGCTTTCATCTCTGATAAGTGTGAAACTTTATAAGAACTGATTCTTTAGAATCTAACTTACCAGTTCAAATGCAGATAAGAATATTACTGTCACTGGGGAGTACCTGGTCGCATTTTTATGCAACATGAATACCTAAATTGTCATTTGAAACACTGAAAAGAGCATCAAAGTTCGCTTATGACAGGCATGTTTTGTGGGCCCATGCCTAAATGTGAGCTGAGGGCTTTTAAAGCACGGATTCAAATTACCTTGGTAGTTCTAATGAGCAATCATCCGATCAGATACCGAGATTGAGCAGTGAGGGGGTTTCAAACTCCAAGCTAATTAAAGGCTTTACCCATAGAGTTGTGTAACTCCTGTCATTTAACGTGAAGCTTTCTAAAAAGAATTTTTCAAAGAGGAGTCAAAAAAGATGATTTGGAAAACTGTTCGCATATCTGTCAGCCACTCAGGTGGTATACGTAACATTTTCAGGAAAAAGAAAAAAAAATGTAACAATTTCTGATGGGATGAATGAAAAAGTAGCAAGTTAGATAAGTATGATGGTGAGATACGTATTAAGTAATGAGACTGAACGAAAAATATATCTAAAGCTTGAACATCAAGAAAATAATTTGGGAGATGCCTTCTTTGCTTATTAATTTACTAAATTGATAATGTTGTAGACTACGCATGTATTTTTGCAAGATATGAGTATTTGGTGATGCTAGATGTGGACATCGTGGGAAGTCGAATTACAATTTACTTAACTATTTTTCGCAATGATAATATTTACTAGTTACTATGCTTACATAACTACTTATGCTATTTTTATCAAAGCAGCACCTGAATATCCGAGATACAATGCATAGTAGTCATGATTTAAGGAGGCCTCCTTTGGAGAAGTAAATAAATGTATGTTTTCTTACATTGCAAATGTAGATCTACAAGTTATACTTTTATGACTCTGTTATGCAAAGTTGTTTTAATGGGCTTCAGATTATGTATAAATTATAGAATGTCTGGCAGACAAGACACAGTCAATACATCTTCAGTTTGCCGAATCTACAGACATTTAATGATCAATTTTTATGTAAATTTTACAAATGTTCGAAGGTTACTTTAATCGATGTCTGAATCTTTGTGTAATTCCTCAATATATTGACATGTTGAACCGCAAATGGGACACAAAATGTGTAATTTATCACAATTTACATTTTACAGATGTCATTGATATAAGGATGTTGGAAGAATGCAGAAAAGTTGTTACTTAGTATAATCCAATGATGGCTGGTCTTTCATGGCAGCACTGCTTATTAAAAAGTATTATTATGTCTCATCGAATGTCACAATAAAGTCGCAGTCATTAAAATTCAGCAGAGAGTATACCTGTGTTCTTGTCAAAAATTGAATGTACCCTTTTTGCCTAAAAAAGGTACACTGTGCATAGACTATCTGTTATGATCTTGTCGCTTGCTTTCCACTGTATTGGCCCGGTACAAAAGGTCCAACTCAGTGTGAGCAATCTGAAAGGCCATGTTGTAGAAATTTTGCAAAATGCTTTTGAAACAAGTGGTACGTGCATAATTCCTGAACCAAGAAACCCCAGTTGTGCTTAGCAGTTAGTCTTTTATGGTGGTCTTTTTTGCGTCATGTCAGGGTTATGATATGAAATAAATTAGGTCATACAGCAATAGAAAGGCGTCCGTATCATGAGGAATGCTTAATTCGCTTGGGTTTTTATGTACTTGTTTGGCATCTACTTCTCACAAAGTATTTCCTAGACGTTGCCAATGAGTGTTTGATGTACTGTGTAATGAACACCATAATGAACACTTATCTGCATTTTCTATGGGGCAAAACTTTTTCCTACCCCGTTCTTTTTAATAAGATTCTCGTCTTGAATTTTTGACATTGCACAAAATTAGCTGTCTGAAAGTTTTCATTGAGACTGAAATACAGAAAAAGCAGAAGTAATGAAAGTACTGTCGTGAGATTTTTATGCAATTTAAATCGCTAATAACAGAATATGCTTTAAAAGTTTATTACAACGCAAACATATACCTGGTTATTTTGCCCATAATAACGTCTCAAATAGGCTAAGCAATACATTTGAAAAATGACAAAGAAACGTAAAGCGGTGAAATAAAAACACGAGAAGAAAACAAGAGTTTCTACAATGGCGACATTGTATCACTATGACCAAAGCCGCCTGAGGCGAACAAGTCTCTGTACAATATCTTGTACTGGCACAAATACAGAACACTGTAGATCCAAGAATCTGTGGAAATACCCACAAAAATACATTATTGTGTACGCCTACTATCTTAGTATCAATATATCCTTTAAAAATTAAAATTGGATGGGAAGAAATCATAGTTTTTGGAATCATACATACGGTATAAGCCCATTTATGTATTCGTATTTAACTGGGACAAACTTTACACACCGTGCAGAAACCCTTTCGTTTTATAGCGACAAAATCATGTGATGGTTAATTTACCATTTTAGGACCATATGTTTAATGGGTTGACTTTAAAAAGCCTAACGGTCAATGTAGATGCATTCGAGCGAAAAATTCATTGTGACATAACATCCTGAACTTCAATTTCCCGTTAATTTTTAGGACAATAAAAGGCAGGAAAATAACAGTGAATGAATAATTATAAAAGAGTTTCGCTAATATGATTACGGGTGTTCACGTAATCATTGCACAGATACGTGATTTAGGCATTTACTAGGTGCTCCAGTACACAAGGCCAAATGAGGAATGAAATAGAAATCTCAATTATTCAACGACGGTGGCTTTTTTTCTAATTGTTGTGAAAGATCAAGCTGACACATGTTTAAAGTTTTCACGGTTTGTATAATTTCTTTTGACTGTATATCAGACTTGGATCATAAAAAGCTTTTTAGAGGGTCGTAACTCGTAAGAGGCACTTGAAGTCAGCGCAGAGACAGGAATGAATCATGGGAGTGAACTGACGATCACATTTGTCATAACATTACCAAGAAATCCTAGAAGCTGTTTGCTCTTGCCAAAGGCAATGGTGTCTGTATCAAAACTTTGCAGACAGTCATGTACTGATATATTTTGTGTTACATGTAATTTCGTGCTCCCTGATGGAGCTCTTGATGAGACTCACAATTCCGCAGTGTGTACAAATACATTTTTGTGTAGGGCTGGGACGACTAGTCTAGACAAGTCGATAGTCGAGTTGTATGTCCCGACTAGTCGACTAGTAATTCACTAGTCGACTAGTCTATTTCCTTATAAGGCAAATGGCCAAAAAGGTCATCAATTACATTAATTCATGATATGTTTACTTAAGAGGGCACTGTACTGTAATTTTACAGTATTTGGCTCATTTGGCATAATTGCCAAAGAGCCTATAGAATCATGAATTGTCTGTTGTTGTTGTTGTTGTCGTCTGTGCACAGCTGCCCTGAGCACACTATTGATCATGGAAACTTCACATCTCACACACATATGCACCTATGTCCTATCTCAAAGCCAAGCAAAGATTATGTTCCTATGACCATTATTCTCAAATTGGCAACCATATTTTTTTTTCTTTGAACCTTTCTCCTGGACATGCAGTTGATGATACTAACTTCATATTTGGCAGCTTTATGCATACACACACCCTCTTTATTTCCTGTAAAAATTATATTGATCCCACCTATATTTCTAGTTTGGCAGCCATATTTATGTTTTTCATAGGTCACTTATTTGGGATTTGATCCCAGACACTTCATTTGTATTCATTTGATATTGTAACCTATATTGTCTTAGTTTTATAATAATGCCAAATGAGCTCAGGTCCATCTGGGCCTATTTTTTGATTCCTTAACTTTATAATATAAGAAAGTACATGTGTAATCTATTACATAAACTATGTTCTTAATGATGTGAAATTCATTAAATGTGCAGGTCTATGTTACATGTGGGTCTACGTACATGTGTTATGCAGGGATTCCAACTGCTTTCACTCAATAAATAACAGTATTTTTGCACCAGATGCGACTAGTCTAGACTAGTGATTCACCCGACTAGTAGACTAGTAAAATTGCTAGTCGTCCTAGCCCTAGTATTTATATCAACGCTCCAAAGGGCATTTACATCAGTGGCGTAAGGTGCAGGCATGCCATTTAGCTATGAAAACAGTTACCCAACAAGACTCAATACTCACAGGGACAACGTTTATGGTTGTATCTTTAATAGCTGACTATAATGTAAGAATTATTCATTACGACAGTGCACCCGTTTCGTCATTAGCATCGGATTAAATTGTCTGTGCGGTATTCAGTACGTCGTACCGTTATGACATTAGTGTAAGATACTTCGAGTTCTAAATTATAAAACAATCCCAAGTAGTAGATACATTGAGCACAGCATAGCAAAGCAGCTTAAAGCTATGGGTAAAGCTAAAAGAG
>JBCAUI010503471.1:0-13132 GCA_038406195.1 Haplosyllis anthogorgicola | reverse complement strand
AACATTTGTTAGACCTAATTAACATTTGTTAACACCTCATTAACATTTGTTAGACATAGTTAACATTTTGTTTATATCGGGGAAGCTTTCTTCGAGACAAGTACACACGTATCCCGATGAATTTTTCACACAGCAAAGGTAAAAATTATTATTTGAATGAAAGGACAAAGCCACAGGATCAATGATACGCAATCGAGTAACAACCCAAGGAAAAGACTGACATGCTGAAAATGCTTATATTCTACACGGGTTTGCGAAATAATTGTTTCACGCTGATTTCGTTCCCCGATGTGCTCAGCTTTAACTCTTGACAAGGGTGAGTGTTGCTGAGAGGAACACTGGCTTTTGATATTTATATGTTTCTGACACATACACGTTTCAAGTGCATGGCTTCGTTCACGAAAGCTCGTAACAGTTAATGAAGATGACAGTTGTTCATTAATTACGTATGCAGGAAGGTACCTGGGTTTCATATTTGTTGGGAGTAGATCAAGGTCTACGATTCCCTGAAGATCTGCAACACTACAGGGGTTGCACTAAACATGTCCTTATCCATTTTGTCGCAAACGGTTCGGACAATTCAGCGTACACGAAAGGTCAATGTTTGCCAAGATTTTATGACCATTTGAAAAAAATTGTAGTCAGTTCTCGCCTAGTACTTATTTATTTTTCATAAGAAAAAGGCGTTTCTTTCTCCAAAGAATAATAGAATACTCTGTCGAAGAACGATTAAAATATGAAACTGAAGGTTCGCGGTTATTACACCTTGATAACTGTCATTAAGTAATACCAGAATGCACTCAAAATAATAAACAAAGTATCAGAAGGCTACTGCTTCATATGTTGCCAATTTGAACATTCAGACATTTCGTGTTAGAAACGGAGACACTGAAATTTCCGTTTTAAAATTGATTTCGCAAAAGAATGGGCTAAATTGAGTAACAGTTTTGCAGTGATGTGACTTTAAAATGTACTCTTTTAAGGTTGATAGCTGTAAGTGACTCGGATGGTCATTCATCACCTTCGTTCCTTGCCTCAGTGTTGGAATCAATTAACAACAATCAGAGTACGGTAACTTTTAGTTTTCCTGTTAATGTAACTTTTATTCCTTGTGAATAGATACATACGACACAACCTCGAAAGATTTCCTTTAACTTGTTACCTCAAATGTACCAAAGGTTTAAACATCATTATGTATAAATATACTGAACTAGATTTAAGAATCTTTACATGAAGACGAGGTTCCATTAGCAATGCTTCTGTGTCTCCATCGTGAAGCTATCTTCGGGTTTCGTTGTTTATTTGGTTGATCCATCAGTTAGATCATAGAACAGGCTTAACTAGTAGTTACAGTTAGGTAAGATTACCTGTTACACTCAGATTATCTTGAAGTAACCTTTGAAAGATATATAACAATTCACAGTCAAAGTTCTTCTTATGTAACTTCACAAGTTCGGTTAATTAGGAGGTGTTACATATTTTGTAGCCAAGGGAAAAAACATATTCATTGCATGAAAAGGGCTGTGAAGTTTTCAAATTGCGTACTTTCGTGTTTGAGTAACATTAAAAGAAAATTGGTATTTGTGCGAGGAGTAAAAAATTTAGCACTTTTATTCTGTGTCACGTTTTCAGTATTTACACCAGTATTTTCACATTACATGCTGTGTAAACTGAATCGGAAATATATAAAATCACAAATTCAATATGCAAAACACTATACAAAGTGTACCTACTTCACAAAACAGGCATAAACAGACTTTTTAAAAATTATTATTAACTACATGCAGCAGCTTTTATTTTCTTTTGATGGTTGAGCAGTAGACAATGTGACACTTTTAAACTTTAGAGATTATACAAGTTCATATTGACGGGAACATGTCATTCAGATACCACTCATAGACACTGTTGTTTTTTCACAAAAATGTGATGCTAATTCCTTTCAATATGAATTCGTTTTTTGTGCTTTGAAAACCGAATCCACGTTGTTGGAACGTAGAATCAACTTCAAAGCTAAACATTAGATATCTAAAGCTTCAGCGACGTTTCTTTTCTGAGCCATCCAATTATCCTTCTTTAATATTCCATAGACGTAATTTAAAATGAAATATTTATGTAGGTTGTCACATGTAATTCTTTTACTATTGAATAGACTGTATTAAGACAATCTCAGGGGAAAGAACGGATGAAAGCTGTAAGCATACAGATTCTCGGATCAGGCTTCCATTAATCTAACTAATAATATCTCCCTCATGAGGCCTTTAATGATACCTTGTCAAAAACCTTTCTCGGTGAACTTTATTTTCGTTCCCCTCAGCTTTTGATTGCGACATTGCAGATGGGATTTATTGAGAAATCGGATTTATAACATCTTTCGTAACTATGCACTTATTCAATATCGTATTAGTGTCAGTGTGACAATATCAATGGCAGCATGCCATAGGGTAATTCCAAGGTTGTTGAGAAACAATTTAATTTATCATACAATTGCTGCTGTTCCAAGCTACAGTAACGGTGACATGTTGTAACTGTACTGAGAGGTGAGCCTTTTTCACTGTGAGATCTCTAAGATCTGGATTAGAGACTGTGTGGTCTGGTTTGTTCAGATAACCATAGCTGTATCTTCTATAAAAGCCACCTTGTGCAGGAAATCATGCAAGAGAGATGTCTGCATTATAGAAGGCTTTCACTACCTATCTGTCTGCTTTCATTTCTGATAGCATGTCACTTTCTCCTCCTTTGATTCTTTATCCATTTGATCTCACAAGGCAAAGGGCAATAGCGATTTATGTCTACAGGGAATTAGTCAGACGTTGAGAGCCATTATTGTAGTTGTTCACCTTAAATATAAAGGTATAACCACAAATTAACTAGAATTAATGTACAGACCTTCAGCAACGTACAATCAAACAGATCCTGAGCCATAACCTTTTCTACTTCGTTATGAATACCACAGTGATGTAAGTTTAAACTCGATTTGTTATGTTTTAATGAATTTTTATATTACGGTTCTGCACAGCAATCGAAAGGGGGGGGGGAATAGGAGACAACGTGCATCCACCTGTTGTCCAAAGTGAAGCAAGTTTCTGCGCCCCAGAAGCAGATGTTGCTAATGCCTCAGAACAATAGATAAATATTCCTTGAATGACCGTAATGACAACAATAGACCAAAGGCCTTTGACGATAGATTTAGTAATGTAGTAATGAGTCGATTTCTTAGAAAAGCTACAGGTATTGTTCCATTGTGGTAACGCATTTACTGCAAAATATATTTAGAAAAACTTCTATTGATACACATTTAAAAGAAGTTCACAAATGTCCCATAGGATGTTTCCTACGTTTACAAGGATTTCTTCTAGTCAAAAGCTAAGCCCACCAAAACATTGACTGTTTTCTATGAAGCGTTAGATTCCCTGGATTCTATCACAGTAAATCTCATGGAAGCAGCTTTCAACAAGAGGTTCGCAAAGATCTTTGAAAGCTGGATCACTTCTGGAGGTGTGCTGGTCTGTCAAGATAACCATTACTATGTGTCCATATGAATACCACCTTGGATACCGGGTGAAGAGAATAATCTGCAATGTATAGTGCATTATTGTCAATGCTTATGGCAAAGGTGTACTTGAAAGTTTGAAACAGTGCACCCCATGAGACAAAAGACTTTCCTATGTAAGTTAATATAAGTAGCAATCTACGTACTAAGCCGGGCCTTGGTCCTCAGTCGACACACAAACCTAAGACGCAGATGGTGACGTGACGTAACGTAAAGTAGCGTGACGTAACGTCGGGGTGGGGGTTTCTGGGGTTTTTCCGCTAGGTTCTCAGCGGGTTTTAGTAGGGTAGGTAATAAAGCAAATCTTTATAATGCAAAGCTATGGTTAATTGTTATTTGAATAAATAATCCATTGTTTCAGCTTCAAATAACAGCAGTTTTGTGCAAGCGTTGGCATAACTTGACTGCACAACATGACGTGTTGATTAGGTTTGCATTTGACTAAAAGTGGTAAGAGCTGGGCACGGTAAAGTAGCTACACCTGAAATCTGTTTTCGTATGGCTTTTTGACAATGTATCTCCTTTTATAGAAACACCATATTTCCGTTTTTCCTGTTTGTCACTGACTGAAACCATGTAGGCTAACTACCAGGAGACATGTGAGCTTCTACCACTTCCACCGCCGCAAAAGTTGCTTCATTTCTGTTTCAACAAAAGACATGAAAATACTTCGTTGAAAAGGTTTACAGAATTTTGTACTTGAAACCGATGCTAACAAGAGTTTTACGTGTTATGTCATTCTGGTTCTAACGTAGATTGTTTTACACGTTACTATTCTGTTAGGTTCTGGTAACAAGACTCTACTTAAACTGTAAATACCATGGATTAACTTTAAGCAGGTAGGCATAGCAAGATGACTAACGCGTAAGTGTAGAAAGGGATTTTGATCAAGAGTTCAGGAAGATTTGAAGGAAAATGTCGTTTCACTGTTGCTCCTTTGGGCAATTATGGGTGTAAATACTGTGCTCTGCCAAGACAATTAGTGTAATTACTGAAGTGTCAAGATCAATTGTCGTAGATGCAGAAAATCAGTGCTTTTAGCATCGATTTAGCATAAATGAATCTTGGCGGAGAATCAACTCGCGAATTACTAGAAATCATGTTCTTGGAGGCAAAGGCAGCAATGTATAATGGAACTGGATAGAAAGTATAAGTATCTTCATTATGAAAACGATTAAATACCATTGTCACTGTGTAGGTGTTTCTCAAACTATAAAAAGATACAAAACCATATGACATTATGAAAATTATATTCCACCTCCATTAACCCAGGGTGCAATGCTATTGACATATTCTCTAGCGACATTCCGCGCTGACGTTGCCTCTGGTGATGGCTATTTGACTCTTATTTGATATCAGTAATTTCCCCCCACAGAGTCTGTCTTTTTTGGCCCAAACAAATTGTGTTTTATAAAGCCACCCGATATTGCGACCGATGGATTCTTCCTTGTTGTAAAAATCACGTAATTTGCTCAGAGTCGAAGTTGCTTTTTTACCGAGCTGAAAAAAATGTATGGAGAAGCAACAAGAGACAAAGGCTTCCCACATAACTTGTCATAGCACACCATGATTTAAAGTTTAAAGCAAATAATTTATGGATGAGACCCTGCGTGTAACAAATGAAAACATGTCATGTGACAAAATCTAATGTTCTTATATAGTTTCGTGTCTCGTGTGTATCTAGATTCAAAAACATACGAGATCCATCAGAACAACAGCAGTTTTTACGTTGTATTTTGTCTTATAAATTTCAGCACGGTGGAGCGGTTGGCAAGTTTGATATGAATATTTTACCAGCGTGGCGGAAAGGTTACACCGGGAAAGGAGTAGTGGTCACCATCCTGGACGATGGTATAGAACGGAACCATACGGATTTGTACGTAAACTATGTAAGTATCAGTGCATTATACGTACAATGATTATATCTGCTTCTCTTGCCAACTTTATTGTAAAGCATAATCTTGAAAAGCAGTTAAAATAATTGAATTGGAAGGAACGTGAGAACCTGATGCCAAAGTTTATGACTATTTGTGTTTCCTGCTCCTATCAAGTGTCTGACGTTTTAATTTGTCATCTGATGTTTTTACTGACGTTTCCAGGGGCCAATGATTCTTGCTAATTGCTTTGATATTCCCTGCTGCATAATAATGTGCTTTTGCAGTGCTTCACTTTAATGCCATGACAAAAATGTACGCGTATTTTGTTGCATATTCTCATCAAGAACTTAGTTAAATTTGTCAAATGAGAAAAATAACGGAGAGGAAAGTATCTTTCTCAGTTTTGAAACATAATTTTTGGAGTTTTCTCCGTTCTAACAGTTATCTGACTTTCTGACAGATCATTTGTACTGGTTGCTTATTATTGTTTTGGAGATGAATGCGTTTGTACACAATAGTCCCAAACCCTGTTTGTATGTAATGGCCGGCTTCCAGTTTTTCTGTTATTTTACATTAGCTGTTCAGTGTACGTATGTCTATGTCTATGTCTAAGTCGAGCCCTTGGGTGCATACATGCAACAGGAACAGGCTCTCACGCAGAGCCATATTACCACGAATTTCCTTCTTTGCCAATGCAGTTTGCCCTTAACTACTTCAATGATTTCGCAACCTTTTATAGATCTGAAGGTTGTGAATTTGCATTTGGTGAGAAGGGAGGCCACCTGCGTGCTAACACCCATATGCAATGTACACAATTTTTAGCCAAATATTTTAACCTTTTTATATAGGTAAGTTACTTTTAACTTACTGTTGGAATATGGCCTGAAAAAAATTTCTTTCGGCTATAATAATGTATTTCATCGTTGTCTGCCTAAAAATCTCAGACATGTTTCCCAGCTACAATACACGGGGCACATCCAAGTCAATCCCGGAAATTGGTGCCATCTTTGGCACCTTTATCACGAACATTTTCATTTCCTGTAAGCCAACAACAAAGAACTTGAAATAATAAGCCGTGCCGATATTTTCTTGAGCTATACTTTGCTATGATATTTGGTGAAAATTAAGTCTGATGTGCTTTGATTTCTACAAAATCTAGTACTAGATCTTTGGTGATGTAGATTTTGTATAAAGCTGTTTAAGTTAAAGAAGTATGCATGAGAAAGATTGTGATACTTCTTTTCTTTTCAGTCTTTTGTAATAAACGTTTGTGACTACTTTTAGTTCATACAAAACACAACAATAATGTATTGTGCTTACAAATACAGGAGTTCAGTAACTGGAAAACAAAATGTTCGGGATCACAACTGTATAGTCTGGTACACAGCAGTAAATTCATAAACTTTTTGCCACAATGGCACACATTTAGCCTGTATAGTAAAAGTGGTAGTTTCTGTAAGGAAGTTTGCACTAGCGATTACAAGAGAAAGTGTACGTTATGGTATACTTGTGGTACTCGAAAGGTCTGTTGCGAAAGGTTGCTGCTGGCGACGTGCGAAAAAAATGTCGGCAGCATAGATCAATTACGTCTATTCTCACATTTATCTTTGCCCTTGTTCTCGTGTAGTTTGCAGTTTCCTTTGCAATAATATACATTTGGTTTTTCTTAACAGAAAGCGTTTTTGTAAAACAGTCGTATGCCTGGTTAAACAGCTTTCCTTGTGTGCAATTTACGTCGGAAACCCCTTACCGAATGAAGATCGTACGAAATTGAAACGGGAAAGAGCAGGCTTTTAGCTAAAAGATGTACAACACATTTCTGAACATATACAGTAACACGTTTGTTGCTTGTGTAAGATAACATCATTTGCGTATGATCTGGTTTGTGTAAGATTTTACCTGTGAACCGCAGCTGTTTAAACACGGTAGAACATTAAAGCAAAGTGTTCTAAGTGTTAACAATCTTCGGTAATACACTATGTTAGCGCGCATAGACAATATAACCAGTGACTGACCACTTGCATGCACATATTCTGCGTATTCAAAAGTACGTCTTATATGACAAACATGCCTCATAAGTTATTTGACCCATGATGTTTGTTTTTGTTTGCCAACATATTGCCATTCGGCATGTGGCCTTGCTTTCATCTACCTAGCGATGATATATTCGCCATTGGACAAAGTAAAGCATTTGGAGGAACACACAAAACGGAATGAATCTGGTGGAGTAAAGTGATGTACTGCTAATTGACCTGTACTGTATTTCCATGTTGTTTGGAAGCCAACACATCCCAGAGAAGTGTTTGCAGTCTGAGACACTAAAATGCTTTCATGTAATCAATTTGAAACAGCCAACAGGTATTTTACACTCGGTGTTAAATGTCCACCGTCGAATCCCTCTGCGAGAAGCCCCTTGCACAGCTACTGATTGTAACGTTCATAGGTCCATTGTCTGCATTGCACTGCGATGTAACCGAACAAGAGATAACCTGTAGGTATTTATTGGTACCTCAGAGCCAATGGCTTTGCGTGCCATCACGAAAATCTGAAGGTTGAAATCTCAGATGAGTGACATTTAGGCACAAATTGGGTATATTGTAAGTTTAAACTCTCAGTGAACCAAATTATACCGTAGCTTGTTAGCTTCCTTTCTGTCTGTGTATACAAAGATTATAAACCCGGAGGAATCCAGATAAAATATCCTGGATAAAAGTAAAGGTTTTGATAATGTTTTGCTGCGCCGATTCTTGGCATTGGCGGAAGTGTTGAGCTACCCGGGATACTTTGTATATAAACAAGAGAAATCTAATGATCGCTTTATCTATACGCTGTTGATAGTGCCGAATTGTTAGATGGACAGGAATGATTCCTTTGAGGTGCAAAGCTATCATCGGCTCCTCCGTAGATAAAAGCCTTCAGCACTATCTCTCTTGCCAACTGTTCAGACAACTTAGAACTCTTGACAACCTTCTCACTGGGTTGTTTACTTTGTACATTATTTCATTTGTGCTGCAAGTATCATTATTTTGCTTTGGGTATTTGAGCAATTGCCTGTCAATCACACTTATTCCCATGTGAATCAGCTTTCCATGGTGATTGTACTAAACTGTTCAGTTTCATCGCTGCATGTTTTCCTCTACCCATTCCATATCGGGAGCTCCTCGTGTCTGCTCTTTGCCACTGTTTCCCATGTAAACAAGCTCTTTTCTTTACGATCTTTAAAGCAATGTTTCATCCTGTGCGAGTTACGATGTTGTAAGACACGAGCAGCTGTTGATAAAGAATTAATGACAGTGACCCCCGTGTAGCGGAACATGCCCCACTGACAGAAGGAATCCTACCGAAGGCATTAACACTCCAGGTGAACGTATCTGATGCGGCCAGACAGGCTAAATATGTCTTGATAATTCCTAGTAACACACTTAACTGGTCTCAAGGTATACGTGAAATGTAACTTATGACACACGATCTGATAGAGAAATTATCATCAAAGCGGACAAATCTTCACTGATATCTCTTAAGTACCTAAAAATATGAAAAATCCATCTATTATGATCTACCAGATATCTTAAACTGTCAGAATACATTCTGCAGGAGAAATTCTTATTGTAGTAGTGCTGCAGTGATGCATCACTTCGGGAAACGAGGAATGGTTGAGGTTATGTGCACTAGATCTATCTGTAAACAGGCAAACAAGTTATTATTCGTTGTGCGATATTCGTCGTCTTTTAACATTGACCAGTATGGTTCCATACTATTGTCATGCCATTAACATGACCGCAGTGTTGCATTGAGATTCTGTTGTAACTCACATAAAAAATTGGTGAAATCGCGGTACGGAAGTCAGTCACTAAACGTTTTCATTTCTTTGGTCGAGTTGCTGTGGTAAATTTCAGGACTATAAATCTCCAACTTGCTAATATTGGCATGTAATAAAGAAGATCACTACATAAAAACAGTTACTTTCAGAAGCGAATGAAATTGGTAGCACTTCAATGGTACTTTTGGGACTCAGTATTTCACTAGAGTGCCAAGCCATTAATTTTTGGTTCAGCTCAGTTCTGTGTGTCTTAATGGGTGTAAATTTGTCCTGGGGGACCTTATGGTCCCCCGGAATGGCTACTTTTATCTCATACCATAATTGGAAACGCCTACTTGATGTAATCTGTATGAACACGATGAAGTCACCATTGATCTTATTTCGGTAAAGTCGCCCTAAATTACATAGAAATTACGTTACTGTGATTTATAAAAGAACTTTTAAAGTACGTTTTCCATTTTCAATTGCCAGTTACAAAACTAACGCGCGATGGCTAATATACGATGAAAAACATCCCATGCAAGGTAGATGACTAAACAAAAATAGACAATGGAACCATCAACAAACTACTTTTAGAAGCAAGAAGAGGAGGAAACGTTTCTACGAAAGTATATCTTCCCAATGCAAAACAGGATGAAGTCGGGAGAAAGTGGCATGTGTTGCCGCATTCTTTAACTCAATTTATCACAATTAATTCAATAAGGCCGAGCAGACAAATGATGTATTGTGGGCGTGCTAGGCTTATGCAGAGAAACCAGTCTTGATGGAAAGTGATAACCCGATGCCAGTTCCCTTAAATTAATTGCGTAAGTTATTTTTATATGTTTTGAATCTGTTTTTTTTATAGTCCGTCTTTTAAAATAATATTTTAGCTCGCTCGTTGTTAGTATTGGCCATATTGTTACATTAAGTGATGACAGTGTAATGGGATAACGCACTGTTTATTGTTATGATTGTAACAAAACCTTCACTTCTTATCAAACGTGTGGGTTTTTTATGTCCAAAAATACTTCATGCTACACGAATAAATAGATAATACGTGTTTTGTCTGGTAGAAAATAGAAAATGCAATAAACCCATTAACATTTTCTATTTATTTATATGACCGCTGGTAGGGCTAAAGCCGAACAGAGTCAGCCGAGTGCGAATACTTTTGCTTTGGATAGAAATGTACACTAATCCGAAAACATAACAACTTTACTGTACCAAGATGTGAAATTAGTACCTGACCAATATAGACAGGACGTTCTTCTGAACTTCTTGGTACTGGCCTGCGTGAGATGTTGGTGGCGCTTGTCTTTACCACCTCTAGGCCACATGCTATTCCTAGGTTGGAATACTTCACTTGTAAAGTTTAAGTTGTTAACCTCTTTGCAAGAGCGATGTATTAAATTACATAATACATTTGAATTATTTTAAGTAATTCCAAGAATAGACGCAAATGAGGTACATTTTTAGTTTTGCAAAGTCAAGAAATTAAGCAGCTTTACGTCAGAGGAACATCTGTATATTTTTTTATGAAATATATTAAAGTTCATTTGGATAAAGGACAGAAATACACAAGAGCGTCATATGTCACAAAAGCCTTCGGAACACGAGATACAAACAAATTGTACCTCACGAAATATCCTTTGAATAACAGGATACACAGTCATGTTGTATGTATATCGTGTAGTAATTCTTTTATATTTAGAAACCTACCACAGTTTAGAGAGGCAAAAGATCTAAGAGTCTCATTTCTATTGCATTGACCCTTGTTGCTACCCGTCACCGAATTGGCATTTCCAATTACAGAGCTAAATAAAGATGACCAAATAGAGGGCCCTCATCTCTGACCCATGCCCCACAGGACACATTTACTCTCATTAAAGACGGGGAGCCAAGTTGAACTAAACCATTTAAGGGTCAGTTTGCTGGTGTCCTTTCGTAATGTTGTGATATGCATATTGTATTCACACTTACAAAAGTTTATGTTACATGTTTAAGAGAAAAACGGATTAAGCAGTAGAACCTTTACCACGAATGCATTAGACAGTATGATAAACACAAATGCAAGAACAGCATTCCATGCCGTCTTTTTCGTACGTGGTAGCCGGAATGGTGTATGTACAGTAGAACCTGTTTTGAACGACACCTGTTTTGAGCGACATCTTGTCTTTTACGACACTTTTTCCACGGAGGCAACATGATTTCGACCAGTTTAAATGCCCCTGCCTTGAGCGACATCCTGCCTTTTACGACACTTTTGGATTGGAAAAGTAAGGTCGCTCAAAATAGGTTCTACTGTACTCCCAAGTCTCATAAATAATTTCAATATGACCCATACAGCATAGGTAACAGTGCTGCCGAAATGTCACAGGGGGACGCATAAAAATGTTAACATGTACCATGTTAACTGAAATGAGTGGCAACAATGATAGATCGTTTGTTCTTAATGCAGCAAGTATGTTAAGGGATTAAACAAACTTAAAAGATTTTTGAAGCTGTCGAAGTAAAAGCCAAATCCCTTGAATTAACTTGGTGACAACTGTCACGTATTCAATCTGTAAAAGGGTCCGCTCTATTAAATGAAAGACTCAGTGTGAACCTGAGACAATTGCCTTCTATTGGGAATATTAAGAAGAAGGCCCGGTCTCAAGGCGTTTGAGTGATAGCGGTGGCCTGGTCGAGCTGTACACCGTGTGTTGTAAAGGTGTGGCCGTTAAAGTAGCATCATGCAAGCCTTTCATACTGAAAGATTAAAGGACCATAGAAGGTGAACACGCGGGGTTATCACGCCGAACTATCGTCAGAAAAGTATTGTCGTACTGAGAAGACCGCCTACAATGAATTGTTCTGTCTAGTCATGATTTTCTGGTGGCACTTTGCAATTATCCCAAGCAATTGTACTCAATTTATGACGTGATAATAGCAAATCTCGAACAACCTCCGCAGAAATCATACAGGAAGATAAAATCAAAGGCCATTTGGCAGTGACCTCAGCGTTACGGTTATTCTAATTGCGCCTTTTCAATTCTGACAGTAACAAATACGCTCGAAATGTTATTTATACCTGTAGAGAATATTTGTTTCGTGCACATATCCTGGCATCATTGTCATAGGTATGATATGTATGAATTCAGAAAATAATGTATGAAACGCTTGTCCGTGATTTGGTTTTTACTGTCTTATTTTGCACAAAAGCTATTGAAGCGAATCTTCGTTCTCCATTCACACAATTATTTCTTTATTACTTTGAATCTTTAAAACCCAAAGGTAAAAGAAAGGAACTGTATCCCAGAGGTAAGAGAAGTGGAACACGCGTGTACTGTCGTCTTGCGGTTCCTCTGGAACTGTCATGTACAAATGGTTCTTCGACTTGAAAACATCGACAGTGCTCGGAAGAAGATTAGTGTTATTACCGGCCAAATCATCACATCTATGAGCACGGTACTCATCTACTCATCCATCACGCAGAAGTATGGATGGAAAATGCAAACAAGATGAGTTCACTTGGTAAGACTACTTGCATTATCGCGGCTGTAGGCTGGTGTACTGCCTTTACAAGTGAACCATTGCTGAAAGCTGCTTATTACTGATTGAATCTATAGAGATTGGACTGACCCCTGGTTCGGCTGATGCATATTTCTCACTCGAAAGTCGACCCGTGTAAAAGGCCACGTGTAATGTAAAACTCATTTGCCTGCATTTTGTGTAAATTTGTAGTTGTGTGGTATATTCTATTACTGTTGCGTTGTAGCGGTGCAATACTGAAACTATATTAATGTCAAAAATATCTTTCAAATCACACACTGCTATCAACTCATCAAGTTCATAAGTAGTGCACTCAGACTCTGATTTTAATTTGCTTTCCAGCTTTTATTACCTTAAAAGATTCCTGCATCA
>JBCAUI010503460.1:0-13132 GCA_038406195.1 Haplosyllis anthogorgicola | reverse complement strand
AACTAGTGGAATAAACGTTGCAAAGAAGTAATCATTTGTTTCTCTCATTGCTAAAACCTCTAACCCCACCGTGAGAAGAGCAAACCTCGACAGTTAAAACATAAATTTTAAAATGTACACCTCTACCTCCCTGGGATTATTTTAACAATTTTGCGCATTCTTCTTGTTATAAAATGTAAGTCGCATGTTTCTTCAAGAGATATGATTTTGGTATCATTTCATTATCTTTATTAAGGGACTTGGGAAATGCTAAGCATGAAAGCTAAAAACAATTGTAATGTTTCACTTTTCCCTAAGATTTTAAGTCTTGCTTGTTCACGTTTTTACTAACAATTCGCGTTGAAGTTACGAAAACCAATAAGATGATTGGGACAAGGGGAATTACATGTATTGTAGAGAACAGAGACTCATTCACTATGATACATCTTTAGTTCTTGTAAAATTCTGAAGTTGTATTTCATTGCACTCTGAAGATCAGAATTACTAATTCCAAAGCAAATATAGAAAAGTCGCATGTAAATTCTGTCCTTCATAACTTGATACACTATTGTAGGGTGAAAGAGGCAGAAAAGGAGATGAAGATATCCTACCATACCTAACAAAGGTAATTTACAAATTACTATGATAAAAGAAACTAAAAATGAAACATTTGGAACTTTTATTTAAGATTTTACAGGATCATGTGAATTGCATGCCTAAATTATTTGCAACACATCATTTTTACAAAAATAGCAATAAAGCTCACTCTTTGGCAATTATTATTTTAGGGTGAATTAGAAGATGCAATGCGACAGTACAACAGTGGTCGTCAGCGCATGGTGCGCCCGGCTTCTGTGCCTTCCCGAGGCCGTCGAGGTCGAGGTGCAGGAAGACCCGTCAGTGCCCCCGGCAGAAGCACATCCAGAAAGGGAAGAGGATCTGCAAGGGTAAATTACATTAACAGCACGTTTTCGTAACCCTAAACGCCGGTGTAGTTACAGTCCAGCACCACCTCTTCAGCGTTATGCTCATGGGCTTAACATTACATCATTAAGGTTGGTGTGTTAAGGACGGTGCCTTTAGGTTTATGAAAACGTGCTGTAACTGTTTTTTGCATTTTTGTGATGCATGTGACTTAATCTGATGTACAGTATGCACATATATGCATGAAGTGCCATGTAATATATAGCTGAAAAATGTCAGCAGTGAGAGAGATTAATGAAATATTAGAAAAACCTTTTTGATAAGGTAACAAGTAGATATGAACCCTCCCTTGTCACATCACCGTATTCAAATCACATTGCATATTCACTTGATCACAGACGGGAACATATTACGTTGATGAGGATGGATTTCCTGTCGATGCCAGGGAGCACCCACAAAGAGCACAGTCTGCACATGTGTCACGCAGAAAGACTTCTGCAAAATATCCCACAGATGAGATTGATGATAGACACCTGTATGCTGTAAGTGGATTTCACTCGTGTGTACAATTGGCGTCATTAATTTAATAAATACAATGACACTCCATCTGCAGTAACTTAGTGGGTCTAGCTTTTAGTAAAGCTTCAAATTATTACTGACCTCATTACTCAGTTAAACCTTTGATTATTTACTTTTTACTTTATTTTCAGCTCAGTAGAAATTAATTTTAAATCTTTCTCTCTAATTATCACAGCTAAACCAGCGAACATTGCATGAGTACACCCAGCTGATGAACGAAATGGAAAGGGGACGTGGACCATCACCTTACACCCTACCACAGCTACCAATGATGGAGTCAATGACTCCCCGACCTCCGGGACCACCCAAATCGAACTGCCCTGTAAAGAAATCAATGAGAAGGGTTCAGCACACGGATGCACTGGGGAGACCTATCAAATACAAGGATCAAAATAAGGTATTTACTCTCTTTTTTCTCCACAGTAACTTATTCTGAGACCAGCACACAATCATTTTGGATTTTGGGCTGGAGGATCAGCCTTAAAAAATTGAAAAGTTCAATTCCAAAAAATGTTCATGTTTGAAATTGTGGTCATTATCTTTTGTCGCATAAGGGGTACCTGCTCCTGCACAGAACAGAACCTGCCATGAAACATCAGGATCGAGTTCAGACGCTATGCGACGTAACCATGCACTATTTCGGTTCCAACTTGAAGTTAGATTATGAGCGCACAGATCCACGTGATGAGGTGATGATTGAACAACAACATTGTGGTGGCAACACTTTGGCTGTGTTTAAAGAGCGCATCCTTCCTCACAGTAAGTATCTAGTGCCCTGGGTTGTTACGTTTTTACTTCTAAGGCTGTAAGTATTTGTTAACAAAGTACTAAAATATTTTTTATGTACATTTTCATTACAAAAAGTAAATGAGAAAGAATAAACGCAAAAATATGTATTGCAGGGAGGCATTTATCACATTTTTGCTACCTGAACACAGATAGCTAAGTGACGATTTTGTAATATTTTAACGCTAACCTGACACCAAAATTTGTGTGAGCCCACTGTGCAAGAGTGTGAAAGTAAAGTTATGACGTCACTCCATTCATGAGTTGTTTGACGTAATCTGCTTGCGTCGTGTCATGGCAACAAGCGTTGTGAAGGTAGCAGTTACGCTCTGTGTAACCCTTTAATTTGTTTAATTAATAAGCATGTTACGGATTATTTTTACAGGTGACTTCACATTTACATCACGTCGCCATCGAGGCTACCCGTTCTCACTGACGTTCTACGTAAACGGCGTTCTGGATTGCCGGTTGAGCACGTGTTGTGAATACAAACATGCTCGAGGTGCACGCATTGGAGGAAAGGCAGGAAGGTTCGGAGTGCTGGGAATAAGTGGAGCTGCACCATGTTACAGGTGCCAGATCAACGAGTCGATGAAAGATGGAGGAAAGAAGAAGAAAAAGAAAGGGAAGAAAGGAAAGAAAGAGGAGGAGGTAAGAAAAGATCGTGTATGTGGTCCGAACTTGGTAATTTGTAAACATTCCATGAATTTTAAGCATTTCATTAACAAGTACTATTGAAATTACACTATGTGCAAAGCAATCATGACCTGAATAGTTTACGTTATTGCCGAATACGAAATATGGCTCTTGCACAGGACAAAGAGAACGAGAAGGAAGAAAAATCTGGCAGTGAGGATGACGAATATGATGATGATGATTTCACGGATGAAGATGCAGAAGATGAAGAGACACAGAAGGAAGATGAAGTGGACGTTCGAGGAATGACTGACGACGAGGAAAAGGATAAATATGGTTTGCACAAGTACTTTTGTGAAAAATAGGAAGATATCAAATACTTAGTACCATATGCTAGATAGACGTAAAACCGTCATTCATAGATCTAGAATTTCTCCTTTAGCAGACCTATATCAATAAATGCTACATAAGTAAATGCAGTGACAGAGTTCGATAGATCTACCAATAATACATACATTGTTAGCATTTCTAAACCTGTAATTTACTTCTATAATATTTATATACATTGCTGTCAAATCTATTATCATGGAAAGGTTTGCTTTCCAGAAAGTTACAAATATTTGCTTTGTCTAGAAATTGTAATAATTTGGAGCATTCATACGGTTCTTGTAGCAGTGTAGGCGTTATGTAAATTGCACAAAGACCGGTAGTTTACAATATACTTTTTTTTACTTTTCCTTTGTTTGAAATAACTATAGTGACTAAAGTGTCTAATCCCTTATTCTCTAACCTGGACTCTGTACTAACAACGTTTCCGTATACAGGTCGTGGAATTGAAATCCAGGTGGAACCAGATACGGATGACCCACCAGTGAAGCGCCACCATAAAAAGCGAAAACATAAAGATGAAATGGACAAGATAAATGGTGAATTATCAATAAGAATTCTCCTGCTTTTCTGTCTTGCTCCAATATACTGTTGCAGTGTTCAAACTAAAGTTTGGGTGTGGTATCACAACCATGTACATAATCAGGTAGCAGATATCACACCGCATGCCACATGTGATTGAACTTTCAAACATCTTGAACAGCACAGATAGATGTGAGAATATACCATCATTCAAGGTGAAACTCATCTCAATAAGTTTGAAGTGATAAACTTACTGATCACATCACATGTTACTTTAATTAGGTAGCTTTCTGGACATTTTGACACAAATGTCTGTTTTTCAGTTATCCTAATGTAAATATTCCTAATGCCATCACATGTATTGTTAAGGAACTTTACATCAGGCCAGCAGCACAATGTAAAGACTAAGGATTGCTTGTGTCAGTTTGCATGTGCTACAATCTTTCTTTAGAAACAGCACAACTGAACTTTGTGTGTGTGGTTGTTTAAGAAGGCTTTGCAAATTCATTCTTGAAAAAAAACCCACATTAAGGTATTAGTATTGTGGTAAAGATTAATTAATCAATGTGAAAATACGTGTACGTTACAAATCAAAACATTTAAGCTAAAATGCATAGTTTAGGCGACGAATTATAAAGGTAGATTGAAAACGAATCTGACGATAACTTTTCTGTGCATAACTAGGCAATTCTCTGGCAGACTCATCGAGTGGCGACTCAGAAGACGAGTTGCCATGGTACCGTCCATTTGTTCCAGATACACCGTCTGATTGGACGCCCAATTCCAGGGTACACTCATCTGGTGGTAACCATGGTGATTAATTATTACTGAATGTTATTTGTTATTCAGTTCACTTCAATTTTCAGGAATGAGGGCACGGCATGTCAGTTGGCCGTCAACATCTGTTCACACATTGTGATCAACTTTGTATGGGCAGTGACTTGGAATCACAAGAAGCAAATATGTCACTTCGTATGCCGTTTCAAATGTACAGTAGAACTCCTCTTGAGAGGGCAGTAAAATCTTGAAGACAAACTGCCCGTAAAACTGGAGTGCCCTCACAAGAGGGTTTTGATATACCATTTGAAATTGTCCACCATGACAAATGCACCAAAATTGTCAGCAATACCCAAAATCAACTCGTCATGGAACTGCTTTCCAAAAGCAACACTTTTTCATGAATGACAAACATTAATACTACATTAATTGTTCTACTTAATTTGTGGCCATTTTGCAACATTTGTGTAACTATCATAAATCACTACTGTCTTTATCTTTTTCAGTATATGTTTTTAAAAATTGTATTTTCAAGAAACAGACTTTTCTCAACTTGTGCCCTTATAACAGGGTGCCCTTCAAATAAACATCAAATACATGTACCATAAAATACAGCAAAATTTAATGACAATTGCCCGTAAAACTGGAGTGCCCTTTCAAGAGGAGTCCTATTGTAATAGCAAAGTGGTGATATTTGGCAACCCTAAAGGTTGCTAGTTGAAAATGTCACACACAGCCTTTTTTTACAGTATGTCATTGAAGACTACTCGTTTTTGATATAATGTACGCAGCATGTTAACTGTGCATGTAATTTCACTTCGGCATGTCACTTGATTTCCAGAATCTGAGGAAAAGAGTGAAAAGACGGACAGCAAAAAGGGAGATTCGGATGGAAGTGAAAGTTCTTCCTCATCCTCCTCCAGTAGTAGTAGCAGCAGTGATAGCGATAGCGGGGAGGATTCAGGAAAAGAAGATGACAACAAATCAGAAGCTGAGATTAAAGGAATCAAGGAGGATGAGGGTGATAAGTCAGCACGTTGTGAAGCAAACTCGAGTGCCGAAATTGATACCACAGCCTCACCACGTGAGGGTGCGGTCTCTCCCACTCCTGGTTCAGACGTGCCCAAGATAACTGTGACGCCACAGGACGACTCCCCACGCAGCCATACGCAAGACAGGGCGTTTGACGTTGAGAATGGAAACGAGACGCCGAGGCCCGTGACTCGCATTGAGAAGCGAGGTGACTGATGGTTGCTTCTATCTGATTGGCTCCCTCCTTCTGAGCTTTCGACCAATCGAGACTTCGCAAGTTCTGTACACAGCCTTAATTCTTACATGCACACTATGAATCAAGAATTTTAAGGCATCTTATTATTCATTCACTTGAGCACTTTTCCATTGCAGATATATATGACACAATCAACGTCTTTGCTTCACCTTGATTTGCAGTGTAAATAGCATTATAAATGTATTTTGAGTGCATTTTTCTCATGAACACAGTCAACATTCTTTCTCTTGCTTCACGGTGCCATTCGTATTATTTATGAATTTACCATAAAATACCAAGAATACAGAAACAGAAAATGCCGGGAATGCCCCAGTGGGATGCCTGAAACTTTACTACTTTTATTGTTATGGCATGGGTGGCACTGTACCTATTAGACTGTTAAGAACATGCAGTGGAACTTCCATGAAGTGAGAGATGCTGCAAGATTATCACGTTTTCAAATGGAACACTACTGTCTTCCACTCCATACTGGCAGGGAATTTAGCCCTGAATACAGAGGTCGCTCAATGGAGGAGGTTCCACTGTATATTTACCAACGTATAAACAGTTAACTAATAATTGGCTAACTTTAAAATATTTGTACAAAGGTATATAATCGTGATAATGTTTTTATTGCAGTACATGAACTTGTTTCATTTTATGGCCCTTATCAGAGGCACACCACAAATTGATCAGTAAATTTCATGGTAATTTTTTTTATTCTTTTAGACTATTCATCGGATGACGATCATGATGACAAAAAGGGTGTAAGTTATTTCATTTCATTTCACACAAACTCCTGAGGAATCTTAACATGCTCTGTAACGCTTAAAGATTAACTTAAGAGCGTTGCTTCTATTGTACGGACTTTATAAAATAAAAGGATGTACCAAGGTGTACCAATATCACCTAATTTAAAAAATTAAAGAAAGTAAAATGAAAATTCATCTCTTTTTCCAATAGAATGAATCTGACACGTCCAGTAAATCATCACGAAGTTCCCGATCCTCAAAGTCCTCGAGGTCGTCAAGATCAGGGTCACGATCCAGTTCACGGTCAAGGTCACGCTCGTCTTCAAAGTCTGGCAGTGGAGACGAGAGTAGCAAGAAGACAAGTGAAAAGCGGGATTCTGACTCTGGTAAGTACATCAGTTAGTTTCATTACTGAGGCTGTAGAACCGATTGCTGGTATTCTAATTTCATCAATAATTTTTATTTTTGGGCGTTTATTAAAAATTTGTTCAACTGTAGTTAAACCAATGCATCCCCAATTTTTTTATTTATTTATTTTTTTTTTTTTATCAAACATAACCACCACCAGCAATCTGTTTGAGTGCATTTGAATGTTGTCAGCCACATGCAAATACATAAAATTTTTGCATGCCAAGAATCAGCTTAATAGTTACTGTTGCATGTACATGCTACTTTTTGGCTCGTTTGGCATAATTGCCAAAGAGCTTATAGAATCATGAATTGTCCGTCGTCCATCGTTGTTGTTGTTGTCATTGTTGGCATTGTCTGTGCACACTCACCCTGAGCACACTATTGATCATAGAGACTTCATATCTTACACACATATGGGCCTATGTCCCATCTCAAAGCCTAGCAAAAATTATGCTGTTATGACCATTATTCCCAAATTGGCAGCCATATTTGTGTTTTTCTTTGAACCTTGCTCCTTGACTTGCAGTTGAAGATACAGACTTCATATTTGGGAGTCTTATGTATCTTGATACTCTCTTAATGTCTTACAAAAATTATATTGTTGCTGCCTATATTTGCAGTTTGGCAGCCATATTTGTGTTTTTCATAAATCACATCTGTAGATTTGATCTTAGACACTTTATTTAATTCCATGTGATACTGTGGCTTAAATCATCATAGTTTTTTGATAATGCCAAATGAGCTAAGGTCCATCTGGACCTATTTTTACTTAATCGTTTTCAAGAATTCCTCAAGAATTGAACAGATATCTAATAGAGCGGTGGATGTAGTCCAGTGAGAGAATTTTAATTTAGATCCTTGGCTTTTCCTACATCTGTACTTATGTACAGATGGGAATTCATAACATCTTTGTGCATAAGACTATAGAATGTACTTTGGTCTCTTTTGGACGGTAGTTATTGTATAGCTCTTTCTTCATTGTACTCAACCGAAAACTGATGGTTTTACAATGAGAAATTTCCAGCTTAGCAACAAATGCAGTTTTACCTGAATACAATTATTTCTTTTACATTCACTTTTGTCTGTTGTTTGCATGCAAATACTTCCTTGATTAATGCAAATATTGTAACGTTATGTCAAGTATTGTAAATACGATGGTAAAATAAAACCTTCAGATACGGCATGGTTTACATCATAAAGTACAGAGATTTCGATATTGAAAACACAAGACAGAATTGCTCGAATTTCAGTGATTTTTATGTTTTAAAAACTGTAGTTCTGCTTTCGCTTACCTTTAAAATAGACAAAATTTTGAAATGAAAATCTATATCTGTTGTTGATGATTTCAATGCAAAATAAAAGAGTTCATTTCTTGTTTGTTTTTGCAGACTAAAGACCGACACACAATGACACAATACAACTTACTTTTACTAATTTCAAAGTTTCTTGCTGTTTATCTATCCATTGCTGTAATTAATTTATAACTCACAAAGTTACTAACGTATGATTAAATAGACCTCTGATGTACTAATTTTGTACATAAAAAAATTACCTTCCTTCTAATACAATCATAATTTTATTTTTGTATAATGTACATCTATTCAGCCTTTTTGCAATTCCATGCAACCCAAGTAGATCTCTATTTATCGGTTTTATTTTCAACATATTACATACAACTTGCATTTGAAGTATAAAAGACCTGCAATAACTTTAGATGGAGGAATTAGCTGTACAAGAATTTTGCTGTACAATTTTTGCGGAATATTTTAGTGCCATTCAAAGCCCCCTTTTGTATAAATTTATATATTGTTAGTCGTCCACAATTTAATAGTCTTTTTTCCGAAAGGAATTGATGCGCAAGGTTGCGCATGCACTTTCTCGCCTTTTTAGCAGGTAAATTTGGCTTGAATACTAAGTGTACAATTGTAACGTAGGGAACTTACTACACATACACAGATTACTAACATACTATTAAGTTGAGTTTTGTTCAAGCTGGAAATTTCCAATTTTAAATTCACCTGGAAACGGTAAAAAAAACCCCGAACAGTGCCATTCCTAATATAGCTTGTATGCTTAATTTTACAGAAGACTTTATTCACACAGATGTAAGCGCTTCCCTGTTTCACTGACTTGTAACAACTGTTATTTGGTTAAAATTCATTTGTAGATTAGATCACAAAATTTCAATAATATTTCGTTCTAAATATTCGTTTGTTGTTCAGACAGTGTTTTGTAGCGCTCGGCAAGACTTGAAAATATCAAATTTTAACAGATACTTTGAGATGTCTTGTAATATGATGTATTTTTGGTTTTAAAAGACCGAAACTGGTTCACACTCAAATTGAAATTTATTCTTTAAAGTTTTTGTTTTAATTGTTAGTTGTGCTAACTTCAACTACCATAAAGTGTCGATTTAACACGCATGCACTTGTAAGACGTAGTTTTTTTCATATGAAAGTGCTACGTGAATATATATTTGTCAAGAACCATGTTTGTAATTCGAACAGGTTTGCCTAAAAGACATCAGTTTTGTTTTTGTTTTTTTTGTTATTATTATTTAATTAATGGATTACATTTCCCGCCGCACTTTGAAATCGGAACTTCAAAAATCAAACTCAAAAGAAAAGTTGTTGATACTTATGAACAGTTTGGCTTTTTGGCTCATTTGGCCAAAGAGCCTACAGAATCATGAATTGTCCGTCGTCCGTCGTTGTCATCATTGTCGTTGTCATTGTCGTCGTCCAGCATCATTGTTGTCTGTGCACAGCTACCCTGAGCACACTACTGATCATAGAGACTTCATATCTTACACACATATGCACCTATGCCCATCTCAAAGCCTAGCAAAAATTATGTTGCTGTGACTATTATTCTCAAATTGGCAGCCATATTTGTTTTTGTTCTTTGAACCTTTCTCTTGGAGATGCAGTTGATGATACAAGCTTCATATGTGGCAGCTTTATGTATCTATATATCCTCTTTATTGCCTGTAAAAATTATATTGATACCACCTATATTTGCAGTTTGGCAGCCATATTTGATTTTTCATAGGTCACTTATTTGGGATTTGATCATAGACACTTCATTGGTATCCATGTGATATTGTAACCTATATTCTCTTAGTTTTATGATAATGCCAAATGAGCTCAGGTCCATCTGGATCTATTTTTACTGTTAGAAATCCTCTGTGGTAGGGGTTCAGGTAAATAGAGAATCATGTTGAAATTGAGTATTCGTAACAATTTCGCAGCGTTTGAAGTTGTTGTCTTTGAACTAGTACACAGATTTTGCGTTGCTGCACTCAACATTAGGTAACTATCTGTTGGATCCACCACCGAAATACCTGACTAAAAGTCAAGATCGTTCATTAGATCCAGCTTCACCCATCTGCTTGCTGCAGGCAGCCTGCAGTAGCACCTGAAAAGGTGGAAAAAACGTTTTCAGTCCCGGAAATCTCTTATATATCATTAGCAAATTATGCCTGTTCACGTTGTACCGATTGGCCTTTTGTTAACAAGCACCAGTCTCGAAGCTAAAGTCAACTTATCAGTTTCTTCAGCTGTGCAAGTTTGTGTTTGCAGTGAAAACTTCCCAATTTGAGGTAGAGAAGTTCCTTCCGCGCTAGTGTTCTAATCAGTGAAGTGAGCCCTCCCAAATAGAAGTACCACCCACTTGAATTGGCCTGGGCTGTGATGGTTGGAAGTTAGAGTTAAGTGGAGTTATGGGTTATTAGTGGGGTACCACCAGGTATTAGACTCGCAACAAAGTTTTTTGTTTAAAAACACTCGTCATGATTTGTATTGTTTACAAAAAATGAGTGCGTTGGTTTTGGCCTTATCATGGATTTCTAAATACTGGTACAAATATTCTCCCGCGGGTTTTAGCTTGACTTTACCTAAAAATATCTAATGGAAGTCAGCAGCAAAATGATTCAGTGGATGATGGGTAGAATAGTATGACGTCATAATTTCGAATACAAAAAGAATTGTTACGTCACCAAATAACATTGTAACCATGCGTTTGCAGTTGTTCGCTTGGTAGATAAGCTTGTACACAGCTAATGTTTGTTTCATGTTACTTTGTAGTGAAAACACCTTGATGCGACAAGGGAATTATGATAGTTGAGGTGGCATAAAAGTTTGATGAGAAAAGCTAAAAGGGCCTAGGTAAAGAAAACCAAAGGCCTTTCAGACCAGACAGTGAAATAATAACCAGTGTAAAAAAAACCTTGCAGTGTTAAATAGATCACAAGGAAAAAAAAACCCGACAAAACTTGGAAATTTTTAGACAACGATTACAACTTCGTGCAGGATTTTCTTTTGTTCCTACGAGTGTGCTAATCTCCATTAGAAACACTGTTCTGCATGACTGACATGAAGTTGTAATTGTTGTCTAAATCAGTTAGATCACTTTTCTATTGTGTTCAAATGGAGTTAGCACAGCACTCAGTCGCTACGCTCCTTCGTTCGTGTGTGCTAATTTCCGTTAGAACACTCTAGAAAGTGATCTAACCATTACTCAGGATGGGAAAATAATATTATTCTCCACCTGGGTATTTTGTTAAAGGCTGATGGAAGACTGTTAATTGCGGAGCACATGGAGTATGTAGGGTCGGAGAGATAGAAGAGTCTGGGACCCGGGAGCACTGATTACCGCTTCACCTGTGCGCTGTCAGTCAGCGACCACACCGCTAAATATGCGCAGAAAACGTCAGGAGAACGACGAAAACAAGTAGAAGAAATAAGGGAATCTGGCTGATTATCAGTCTGTTTTCATGACCCTTTTGCTGAGTGATAGAAGCAATTTGTTATTATCATGAACTGTTTGAAAGAGAAGTGAGAATTAATGGATTTACATGTTTTTTATCTGATTCGTTTTTACCTTCCTGCATTTTTTTTGATTTACCTGAATGTCATTATGGGCGAGGCGGATTAAGATGTGACATGTCGGCCACTCCTGCCAGTTGCACGCTGGCATGATCTGTTCGGTTCCATGAGCAAACTAACGAAACACCACGCTGCGCACGCAAGCGACATTCACCACGGGTTAGAAGCCCAAGCCCGAAATATTGGGTGCCAGTGGCCCAAAAAACCTTGACCCAGGTCCAACAAAATTTAGAAACAAAGAACCACACACCACACACCTGAGACTTTAGCGTACTTATTGTATGTTAGATTGCGATCCAGTTTGTTCCATTTCTCCAGATGGAAAAGTCACAAATGGAAATTTTGTTCATTACTTCCGGTTCCAGACAACGTCACTGCAACTTCATTACAAATGTACATTTCACACTAGGTTAAGATGTACCTCTCCATTACGTATATTATTTGATGCTACAGAGGTAAACAGTAAGTCAAACCAAATGGCCACTGTTCCTGTGCTAGGTATTAGGTCATGTATTTCGTGAGTCTTTGAAGCGACTTGTGTGACGACTTGTTACAACCAGGGTTATCACTGTCACTGCCTGTTTTAAATGTGTATATTTTATTAAGATTTTGCATATTATACTATGCGCTATGTTTGATATTGAGATTTATGTACAGAGCTGATGTAACATATATACAAGTAATTTCTAAATTACTTTCGTTGAATCTATGGTGTATTTTACAAACTGGACTTACAAAATAGATTACTTTGTGTCTGTTCAGTTGTAACTCAGGAATATATTAAATATATTGAATATATACAAGGTTACTGAAAATATAGTGAAATGTATAGTTACTCTGCACAGGTGAAGGCAAAATCTTTCTTCTTTTTCCACATTTCTACTTGAACGCATTCAAAATTTGATCCACTTGGTCATTTTCCTGATCCTGAGTAACATTTTCTTCACCTTTAGGATCATTCAGATCTGTTTCACTTATTCACTAACTGACAGATTTCCTGGTGTGGAGATTTGGTCAACATTTATGACATCAACAGGTGTTACATTTACTTGTTCATTTTCATAATTGTAGATCAGTGTAGTATCTGACTCAAATGAACCATTGGTAACATTCTTTTCTGGAGTAGATGCAAAGTGAGGTGGTGATATCTTACCCACATTTAAGTTTTCATCAGTGTCTGTAGAAGTAGTGGGAAATATCCACTTTTCACCATTAAATATAGGTGA